>MJUU01024184.1:0-11340 GCA_002080025.1 Modiolus philippinarum
GGAAAGACTCTTTTTATCAGAGTTTAGTAAAATGCTTGGAAAGTAATTGATATTTTTTTTTTCCTGATTGCCTCAATCAGTTATGATAAATTGAATATTTAATGTTTTTAGTCTCAGTAGATGTACAAGTTATATGTATTACATGAAATACATTTTAATTTTAACTATTAAAAATGTGAAATCATCTCAATAATGGTGAAATACAATTTTACTATTCATTATTTTGATTGATTGATTGATTGAATATTGTTTAACGTCTACTCAGCAATATTTCAGCTATATCAAGACGAGAACAAGTTTGTTAATAAATAATCACTTTGGGGTATGGAAAGGGCCATGGGACGGGAAATTCTGACTGCCACTGGAAAAGTAGGATGAAATCGTCAAGGGCGGGGAATTTAGCCTTGTAGCCGATCACCTACGGACCACCCCAAAAAGAGCTTGCTACAAGGGTCCTTTAACGTGCAGGAAGCGTGGCATTCCTTCCAACACGTGGACCTGAGTTTACATCCCATCCGAAAGATGGGTTGTGTATTTATTAATCCCGCACAACCACGGTATGGGTCCTATTTCTATATCCCAAGACCCTCGGGGTCAGCCTCCGTTTAGGAGGGGTCACACCCCGCAAGGCGGAGATACTAGGTCCTATTTCTATATCCCGGGGTTCCCTCGGGGTCCTCTGTTAGGAAGACTCATACTCCAAGCTCAGAGGATGCTGCGGGCCTATTCTCTAGCCGGGACCGCGCACGGCGGTCATTATTTTGACCTAGGACCACTAAATAGATGTGTATTGCACTTATTGTTTACTTTCTGTAAAGGCACTATTTTGATAGGTTTCTTTCCCCAACACCTTTGTACTCACGCAAGATTTTACAAAATTTGAAAGAATTAGTTTCTTTTCATGACAAATGTTGCACAAAAAGATTTAATTTCAATAATTTAAATACCTACCAGCTGATGATAGAATACCATAATTATCCAATGAAGCCATAAATAGTGATTAACTATACCCCAAGCTAATCCACTAATTACCGGCAATCATTACCTGCAATCAGCTGTTGCCTGTAGGTAGGTGTGTTTAATTAGGTGTTACCTGACAGATTGAATTTCTTAATTGGGCACATAGACAAGCAGATGGGGCACACAGGGGTGCTGCAAAAAGGGACAGGGGCGCTAAGACGATGTGAAAAGGGGGACAGGGGCGCAGCGCCCCTCTGTTTCCCTCTAGCTGGGACACTGGGTAAGTTTTATTTAACGTCGGTGAACACAACTCCACAACTAACATAAGCTCTATACGAGCTTTTTAACCTACAGCGAGATTTTTCGACCTGTTGGCACTGATGCCGTTCTTGCACGGTCGCCAGGGGGCGTGACTTTTTACCCAAATATACCCAAATACACCCAAATATACCCAAATACACCCATATGCACTATAATATAGGCAATAAATGGTTAAAATCATTGTAATCAATGTACGTTAATAATATTAATAAAAGTTTGTAACATTTTATCGATTAAATAATCATTTTTTTGATATTTCAATGTAAAAGAACAATGAGATTCCATGCCCTTTATGATCATGAGAACAATTGCAACCAAACACACTAGCAAATACACTAAGCCATTATTACGGTCATAACAGTTTGCTTATACATTTTGATCATGTTGATTTTAAAGGTGGTTTTTGTTTCATTAAACAATAAATTGAAAAATGGGTCAAAGAATCAAATGGCCGGGTTGCGTTTTTGTGCTTCTAGCTATAAAGTGTTGTTTTTTAGGTTCCCTAATGGGTCTGTGAAAAACAGGAAAAAATTTCAAAATAATTCCAAAAATAGTAATGGTGGATTACATGATACCCCGCCACGTTTCACAAAATTTCGAATTATCAAGGGGCATAACTCCAGAACCCCTTGGACCTCTGAACCCATATTCGAACTCGACCTGAGTTTTGTGCTGAACAAGCTACATACCAAGTTTGAAGACTGTATGTTATTCCGTTCAAAATTTATCAGTCGGAAACCTTCGGGGGACGGACAGACGGGCGGACGGACAGACAGACAGACAGACGGATGGACGGACACACAACTGAGGGTATCACATAATACCACGCCACTACATGTGGCGGGGTATAAAAAGGGAGGTGCACATCTACAATATACATAGAAACATTTTGTGAGGTTTCAAAAATGTAGGTTGAAAACTGTAGGAGGAGTTGATTTCACAAAATAGGTACCCTTTATTGAAAGTGTCAATAAAAAATGACTANGAATAAAGAGCAGATAACTCAAAACAACATCTGTAATAACACATGCATGTTATTATTCTGTTATAACTCATACAGGTTAGGTACTTGACTGAAAAACTGTTAAAAAGCTTTAATTTTATCAATTTTTGTCTACATTAGTGCTTATTTGGGTATAATTTGGTGTATTTGGGTGTGTTTGGGTATATTTGGGTGAAAAGACATGCCGGTCGCCAGGTTTTGTGAGGGAGGAAAGCCCGATATTTCATTGTGGCAAATCGATGAAACCCTCGAGCTAGGGAAAGTACCTGGAACCAATGACACATGTGAGGATCGAACCCTCACAGCGGTGTCAGGCCTCATGATCTAAAGTCCAGTGCCTTAACCGCTCGGCCACCCTGCTCCCTGAGTATAAGCATTTAAAAGTCTCATCAATATTTCTACAAATCAGGTCTGACGATATAAACTAGAATGAATGACTTCAATTTAGAAATTTCCCACTTTAAGCTGCATTTGCTTCTGCACATGCTTTTAGACGTGGCCATGGATGTCAGACCACACTGCTCAGACTTCTGGAAGACTGGCGTGAAGCCCTAGATAAAAATTACTATGTAGTTGCAGTTTTGATGGATCTTTCAAAGGCATTTGACTGCCTACCTCATGACATATTGCTTGACAAATTGTCAGCATATGGTTTATCATCTCATTCGGTCTCCCTTTTGAAATCTTACTTGTCAAATAGAAAACAACAAATTAAAGTTAACAGAGTACCGAGTAGTTGGGCTGACATCCATAAAGGAGTGCCCCAAGGATCTATCCTGGGCCCCTCTTATTTAATGTATTTATTAATGACATATTTCACTTTATTTCTGATAGCTCCTTGTATAATTATGCAGATGACAACACCTTGTCATTCTGTAATCCAGTTTTTGATGTACTTATTTCTACTTTGGAGACTGATTCAAATCACTTAATCGAATGGTTTAAAATAAATAAGATGCAGGCTAACCCTGATAAATTTCAGGTCTTGGCTGTGGGTAAGAAAACTTATGAGAGGGATCCATCCATTCATATTCGGAACTTTGATCTTACATGTGAAAGTACTGTGAAACTACTTGGTATTGATATTGATTATCAACTAAATTTTGATACTCATATTAGTACAATTTGCAGGAAGGCATCCCAACAACTAAATATTCTCAAACGTTTAGGTTCTTATTTGAACAGATTAAATAAGTTAACTATCTTTCATACCTTTATACTTAGTAATTTTAATTTTTGCCCTTTGGCCTGGCATTTCTGTACAGATAAAAATTCCCAAAAAATAGAAAAAGTGCAGGAAAGAGCATCCGTTTTGTTTACGAAGATTATCATAGTTCTTATGAGGTATTACTACAAAAAGCTAAGGTGCCTTCCTTGCAGATTAGAAGAATGAGAACCATGGCTTTGGAAACATATAAAATAATTAACAAACTTGCACCTGTCTGTCTTCATGATCTTGTCCATATGAAAAATTCAAATTATTTTTTCAGATACAGTAACGTACTGGATATTCCACAGATAAAATCTATACGGTATGGTAAAAAATCTTTTAAATTTGCTGCACCTACATTGTGGAACAGCCTCCCAGACCATTTCAGGACTGAAAACAGCTTTTCGCAATTTAAGAGNCGCCCATCCGCCCGCCCGCCCGACATTCACCATACTATAACCCCGATTTGCACTCCGTGCAACCCGGCCAATAAATCTTTAAATTAAATTTATGATTTTGCCACTTGAGGTATTTTGGATCATTTTGGTGTCAAACCTTCGGGTGATTGAATGTGAAATGGGATTTTGTTTGTATTATTCTTCAATGTGATATAAAAAAATCTAAATTTTATTAAAAAAGGTAAAAATATCACAAACAAATGATATATTTTTAGTTGCAGCATGAAAGTTATGTTTGATAGCGTTAATAGGAGTATTTGGGTATATTTTCATGGTCATAAGGGGCATAAGGTATCCCAGTTTTTAGTGACATTTCAAACGCAAATACTTTAAAAATGCATAATTTAACTTCATAAAAACTGTTAAAAAGCTTTAATTTTATCAATTTTTGTCTACATTGCTGCTTATTTGGGTATTATTTGGTGTATTTGGGTGTGTTTGGGTATATTTGGGTGAAAAGACACGCCGGTCGCCAGGTTTTGTGAGGGAGGAAAGCCCGATATTTCATTGTGGCAAATCGATGAAACCCTCGAGCTAGGGAAAGTACCTGGAACCAATGACACGTGTGAGGATCGAACCCTCACAGCGGTGTCAGGCCTCATGATCTAAAGTCCAGTGCCTTAACCGCTGGGCCNTTTGCTTTTTGCTTGCATGTCTTAGCTTATTTTAGTTTTAATTTTGCATGTGACTTGTGTTGTTTTATTGTTAATGTATATTCGGTAAAAAGCTCTTCAGAGCTTATGTTATATTGTTTATAAATGTACCGAATCAAAATAAAGTTTTCTTATCTTATCTTATCTTATTGTACTGATTTCATAAGAAATAAGCAATTTTGCCGACTTTTTCATGGGCGCTGCCATATTGGAAAAATGCTTTATTGGCACGTTTTTTCATTCACTATTATTTTGGTTCTTCGGCAACCAAATATATTGCAATAATAAAGCCTTGTGGGAAAATATGATTTGCAACTTATATCTTAATTAAAAGTGTTATTAATTGACTAAACCATATTAAAATCATAATCAAAATACCCTCGAAAGCCGTCATGTTGAATTTGTTTCAAAGGCAAAGCTATTTTCGCGGAACTTTAGTTTCGAATTTTTGGTATGTCGTGGCATTTTATTAATTTATTAGCTTTTATGGGTACTTATATTTGTGTAAATTTGATATTTATTCCTTACATGTGAAAAAAAAATTCACAGAAGTATTCAGAATATTTATTTCTGATCATTCTTTTATTTAGTTTTGTCATAGCTTTACATGTCATTTAATTGTATAAGAAGCTGAAAAATGACATTGGACTGAAATTGTCTTGTAAAAAGTAAAAATATTCATATTGAGAATGAGTTGTGGAGTTAAACAAAGTCCAAGTAATTGGGTAAATGTTTTAAACTTATTTTGTTGTGTTGTCATACCTTAATTGACTGTATATTTTCTCTAATATAACCCCTGATGATTTACTTTTCCCCACCACAGTTTAGTGTTATGTAATTAAAAGACATACTTACATATAAAACTAGAAAACACGAGGGGACTTTATAAACATAAGTGGGTGATATTTATCGGATAATGGTTTTTATGAAATAAAAACGATACGCTAGGCTATGGAATATAGCCTTGGATAGAAAATTGAGTGTTTGATTGACAAGGGTGTGGTGGCTCATGGTATATTTGAATACTCAAATCAATACTTGAAGTAAGCCTTTCTCGGTACTTCTTTGTAATTTCTTCTATTGGTCTGCACATGTGATAAAACAGTCACTGATTCGATCAAACCTCATTTTTTGCCAATAGCAACTCAAAGTAGTTTCGTGCTATTGTTTTATTTTTGTTTTTGCATTCTCCTAGAGTGCTGCTTTTTTAATCTTTTATCCCTCAACAGAGACAAACTTTATTAACTAAAATGTATACATGTATCGAAGCAGTGCATTTGTGTACAGTACAAACTGAGGCATTCAGTTGAAAATCACTCAAATCCGACGTCGGTGAATTGTTTGTGAAACGGGGTGAATGTCCGACAACAAACCTGACATTCACCGACATTCACGGATGTCCGAGAAACTGATAAACAGAGGATTAACTCACCTGCTGTTGTTAATTGCACTTGTCAACATTTATCTACTTGTGTTAGTCCTGAAATTCATGACTCTGTGTAGCTTTTTTTTTATTTGGACTTTTACTGTAGCACAGTAAAAGTCCAAATAAAAAAAAAGCTACACAGAGTCATGAATTTCAGGACTATACTTGTGTATACGAAGTAATTATCTTTAAGTGCAGTTAATTATTTACGAAAAGCTTTTCATATTTCAAATAGTCGGAATATCGAGATGATATTTTTAAAAAATATTATGCGTATGGCAGAAAATAACTTATAATTGGTATGAACATCGTGAATTATATGTGACTCTCAGAACTCAAAGTTGTTAAAAGATCATATTATATAAAATAATTTGTTACTTATTAAATAATTTGCACGAATATCAGCCTTAAAATTGCGTAATTTGGTTTTGTTAGGTCAAGGTTAATATTAGTGAGTGACGACCTATAAATAGCACGCTATTAATAACTTTGAATTTAAAAAAAAAATCACATGAAAAATAGCTTCAGAGAAAATCAATATTCACATATCCTTGCAGGGAATATTTCAGTGTATATTCAGTTCCAAGAATTACTTAACATTCCATAAAAGCATTTGTTATTTTTTATTATTTTTTACACGATGTCACGCTTAATCAGACTGTGAACTTTTCTCATTTTTTTATGCTAACATCTTCATAAAAGTGTTTTATCAGAAAGAAGTTTCCAATAGTATAAAAGTAATGCCTCGGCGAATTTTGGAAGAGACCACGTCTTTGGCTCCTATTTTTGTCACAATACGTGCGAGTCTATTTTTAAGGGGAATCCGCGAAACTGTATTTTGATTGGTCATAAAAATAGAAATTCCATGCTTCAATTTCGTGCAACCCGAACATTCTAGCATGTCAGTATGAGAATCTACGGAGGCTTACGTTTTGAAATTAGACGTGTTTTAACCCACTTTTCTCGATCAAATGGAAATTGAGGAGATATTTTTACATAGGTATATGTTTCGTCGAAGCCATCCAAAACTTTGTTTTTATTCGTGGCATTAATTAATACGTTCGGGAATACGATTTTGATAGGGAAGTCACATGAAACCCGGTTGTCATTGAGTGTATTTTTTCCTCTTGATATTAGCCTAAAACTTTTGAAGAGATAATTAGGACACTAAAACTCCGACAATTCTGGTGGAAGTCCGACTTTCACCGGCATTTATCAGTTGACCCACTATCAAAGAAAATTACCGACTATTTTTTGGGTGAAAATTTTCCGACAATTTTGCCAGACAAACCCCGACAAAACCTGTGAATTCCGGGGGGACAAGGGTGAAAATTGTCAGACCAGAGTGATTTTTAACTGAATGCCTCTGTTTGTACTGTAAATGCTTTCTGGCAATTCTGAGCATTTAATACTGGAAGTTAAAGAAATGAGCTTTTATAAACGGGGAAAGTGGTTGTGAAATATGCGTGACTTATATATATTTATAGATATTACTATTTATGGACACATCATATTTTTTGCGCATTTACAGTTTGTCATTACTGCTTTATAATTATAATATTAAACAAATATTTGATTCTTTATCTCCGCCCATTCCATTTTTTTTCAAGGCGTCAATATTTTTTTAATTTCTTAATCACTATTGCTGCTTGCTTTGAACTTAGAATTTTCATAAATAGTAGCCATATAGTTATGAATCGTTTATTAGTACAACTTTCGCTTAATAGGACACAAAGCTACATATGCAAGACAAGACAAGACAAGTTTATTAAAGCCTCAGGCACACTTAGTGTACAAGTGGGCAATACAATAGAAGTACACATAATGTTGATGACAGATGTCCGTCGTCCGTCCGTCCAATAACAATTACAAAAAAATCTTTTCTTTTGAAACCCTCAGCTAATTACAGTCTTGAATGCTTGCTCGATTTATACTAAACTTAGTGAAATGGTCACGAGGGACAAGTTAGGTCCCTTTCCTACTTATATTTGATGACACAGTCTGCCAACCAAGATAGCCGCCCCAACAGAACTTAGTTTAACATAGCATCCAATGAGAATTTCATTAAAGAAACTTTTTTTCTAGAATTATTCACTCAATTGGAATCAGACTTTGATAGAATGGCCACTAACTCAATCCATTTTAGAATTTGTCCATTGACCCTATCTGCCAACCAAGATGACCGTCTCAGCCGAAGTGGTTTAAACATAGGATGCTATCAGAAATTCGTTAAAATAATCTGCTATTTCGAAACTACTTGCTGCGATTGATTCCACACACACAACTGGACCATGTACAGCTCACTGATCATTCTTAGGTAAAATCACAATTTACTGGAGAAATTAAATGTTGTTCTAGCGTATTTCATTTTTCAAAAGGAGCTTTATCCATTTCTAAATTATTTATCATTGCTTGAGGATGTATAGCCACCTTACACACATTAGAGTTACACGTTTTACACACTATATGCTTCTTTCCTTTTAACATTTCTTTCAACCTCTCATCTTTTGCATTAAATTCTTACTCGTGAACTTGGCTTTGAAACATAAACATTTTACAGCACACACAAATAAACACCGGAAGCTCTTTATTCTTCCACAAAAAAACGCAATTCTATCTCTTTCCATTGCCTTAGTATCTCCACAAACTACAATCACGCTTTGTTTAACACAATTGAAAAGTCTTTTATAGTATTTGTATATTATTGATTATTGCACAATACCTCATCTATACATTACTGTTCTTATTCTTTTAATCATATCTATATTTATAAATCTGGCTAAGCGATATTGCAATACCAATCCCATCATCCTCTACAAACCTGTTCCCAGTACCACCTATAGTAAATGTTTATAATACTTTTCAACTTCCACAAGGAAACAGAAAAATTAAACCCCGCCCCGTTTTATCAGGACGAAACTGGACGCCATTTTGATTTTCGAGAATCTGAAATTCCTATTGGTCAATAGTCTACTGTGCAAGCATACTCCTCACTTCCCCCAAGAACTATCTATATAGCTAGGCTATTCCATAGCCTAGCTAATGAGGTTGGAAATTATTTTCTTCCATAATTTCATCTACGGTAGCTACTTTGCTCTTGTTGTGTTGATATTCTAAAAAACTGGCCATTCGCAGCTTCATCCATCATCCATATCAAGAATCGGCATACCTACCAACTATCACATTTTGTGGACTTTCCCCTCATGACAACGTCTAATTTTAAAATTTTCAAGGAGTAATTATTTGTTTCTTACTTAATTAACAATATAGTTTTTTTTACTTTATATGCCAGATGTTTGTAACATCTTGAAGACACTGATAATGACAGTGAAGATTATTTAAAGCTGTACATAGACGAATTTTCAGTTGGTTTGACGCCACTATATAGATTTTCAGTGACGCAAATTGCTCCAACTGACACGACTGACCCAAGGTCAACCTGCGCAATTCATTCATAGATGAAGGAAAGTGGTCTATTCATGTGTTTATAGCTATATATTATAGTACATGTATGTTTGGAATCGTCTCACTATATTGTTGTGAAATAACAATTATGGTCAAATCACTTTGCACTGGTTGGGATCAATCCCACGACGTTGAGATCCAAAGGCAGCGCTCTAACCAATTGAGCCAAAGAAGATCTTCCCTAACTCAATAAGTTAGGCTACCCTTAAACCTCAATTTCACTACACAATCAAAACCCCTATGAGCAGTTTCAGAAAAAGGAAGGTATGACTAACACTTACATGCACATTTTTACACTTTCTCTAGAATTTTATTTTTATTTGATTAATGTCTATCCAAAGGATGGATGCTTTTATCCTATGTAACCATCCAACTGTTGACCTCAAACCAACTTCACACAGTGAGATGTTAGTGATCATACCCATGCATATCTTTCTGATCTATGATCTTCTGATCTTTTTTTCTTGATCATTAATTTGATTGCATGAACATTTCAATTGGAATGGTGCCCAAATTCGTTATTTAATCACAGAACGAATTTGCTATTCTTTAATCACAGAACGAATTTGCTATTCTTTAATCACAGAGCAAGTTTGCTATTCATGACAATGTTGTGTGTATATGAATATGGAAGACTGATGCTTTTATTTATGAAGGGCTCAAAATTACCATACATCTGTGAATTGTAATGTTAAAGATGTGGATGTTTTGTTAGATCAAAGCATTGGAAATAAAAATCATCAATTCCTTATCTGCAAAGAACAAAAGTCTATTATTTACAATCCCTTGCTGACCTAATGTTTGTTTATAATATTTCTAGACATCTACTGAGTTACCAAACAGGTGTATCAGCCATCTTTCTGTACTTTCTCAATATCTTCAAATACTTGCAATTTCACACATATCCAGTGTCACATAGTTATTGTTGATTTGTGCTCTGTTCAAAGGCTATTCCATGGACCTATAGTGAGTAAATTAACATGCTGCAAAATTGATAAATTAATACATCATTGTACATGTACATAGTTAAACAAAGAAATGGAAGAGTACTTTCATATTCTCCATCCTGAATACAAGGACGTCTTCAGGATGAGTAATCACTCGTATCCCAAAACAAGCTAGTTTTGGCTCTTACTGCTGATTTGATTAGAATTCATTACTAAATGGCAAACAAAGCTACATATTATATGACTCACCAATGTTTTATTTTTTTGCCTTGCAGAAGCTTATAAAGGATGCACTAATTGTAGTGACAGGAGGGACAGCATTGTTTACTGGAATGTCTATTTGTAATGGAAATGAGAAATTTTACAGAGAATTTGTAATGCCATTCTTCCAATTGTTTGATGCAGAGACATCACACAAGATGGCTGTTAAAGCAGCAAAATATAAACTGGTACCAAAACCTAAACATCCACCTCATCCTGTTTTGGTAAGTAATAGCTAACTAAATACTGTAAACCGGGAAATTTTGGCGGCAGTTTTATTTTCACGATTTTCGCGTTTGGAATGGAAGCGCGAAAAAAACGGCGCAAATATACTTGTCTATTATTGAAGTCAATGGTCAACAATTTTGCAGCGCGAATTCAAAACTGCGTGAACTAAAATCTTGTCAATCTACCGCGAAATAAAGACGGCGCGAAAATTTCCTGGTTTACAGTACATAAGTTACCATATATTTAGCTTTTGCATATGAACATTTCGACAACTTAAGTCTCATCAGTAAACCTAAACATCCACCTCATCCTGTTTTAGTAAGTAAATATTAGTTTTGCTTCTTGATGTTGATGTAAATATAAGTTTTGCTTCTTGATGTTGATGTAAATATAAGTTTTGCTTCTTGA
>MJUU01024184.1:11544-25629 GCA_002080025.1 Modiolus philippinarum
GCTTCTTGATGTTGATGTAAATATAAGTTTTGCTTCTTGATGTTGATGTAAATATAAGTTTTGCTTCTTGATGTTGATGTAAATATAAGTTTTGCTTCTTGATGTTGACGTAAATATAAGTTTTGCTTCTTGATGTTGACAGTTTATGTCTCGTCAGTACAGAGGTCAAGGTCAGAGTTGCTTCAATCAACAATGACAAAATAACAGATTATAAGTGGTAAAAAAGAAAAATCTTTTGTTTTATAAAACACTATTATTTTGTTGAGTTCCAAAACTTCAGACGAACATTTTTGACAAGTAACCATTAACCAATTTTTGCAAGCAATTTATTTTCACTATCTTCCTGAGCATAAAAATATATAAAAAAAATAGATCATTTCAAATATTTCTTACTCTGATGCAGAAATAACAAATCCCGAAAATAAGTTGCTGCAAAATTAATCAGGAGGGATAAAACATGAAAAAAGTATCCTAGAAATCAGTTNTAAATTGTACCCTGTCATACCACTAAAGTTATACATGTAGTATGTACACGAATTTGTCATGAGGAAGATTCACACATAAATTAATAATCTGACATCCCAGACAAAGTTCAAGGTTGGGTCAAAAACCATAGTACATTATCTCTTCCCAATGGCTTCAATCAATGACAAAATACCATAAATAGCACTGTCATAAAATGCTGAGCAAAACTACGTATCAAATGTAGCTAATCTATCATTTAAGCAATAATTCATGGCAGGTATACGGTTAATGGAAATTTCACAATGGGCTGGGCCTTTATATTTGAATTTAACCCAGAGCGTTAGCGAGGGGTTAAATTTATGATTAGGAATATAAAGGCCCAGCCCATGGTTAAATGGCAATAACCATATACCTGCCATGAATTATTTCGATTCTGATATGACAGAAAATGGGATTTCCCATTCTGAAGCGACCTAAGAGAAGGTAGATATCCACCATCCATTGCTGCTTGTGTCTATGACATCACAACACACAATCTGACGTTTTCAAACAGATGCAAGTTCAAAATTCAAATCAAAAGCAAAACAATACACATTTACGTGTGTGAATGACATGATTTAGTTAAAGGCTGTTCTTAACCTATATTTCCTTCATAAACTAAGACAAACAAAATTAAAAAAACATTGTTTTTCATCCCGTGTCATATTTCGATACCATTTGTGCCTGTGTGACATATATGGTTATCGAGTATTAAACTGGTTGGCGATTAACAGGTGCCATGTTAGATTTATAGCTATTAACATGATAGCATAAATGACTACACGTAAATCACAAAATTTTCAGCATTTTGTAAACCTTCTTACATGTATTTTCACAGATACTTTATTTCGCATTTGTTCCCTTCTGACGTAATTCACAACGACTAATCTTTGTGATTTTCTATTTCTGTTCATGCATTTATTGAAGGATAAGGTATATTCGGGACAATTCATTTTCCCGTTATTTTCATGTTCTCGAAGATCGTGAAAATAAATCAACCATACAAATTAGTTGGTTTAAAGTAAATTATGTTGCAGGTAATATGAGAAAGATTTTTCTACCACATGAAAAGACCAATTAATATACAAAATATTAAAAGTTTTACTTTTGCTTATGATCATAAAGAAACTGACTAAACTCACAAAAATAGTAATGGCGCATTACATGATACCCCGCCAGTTTTCACAAAATTTCTAAGTTAAAAGGGGCATAACTCCAGAACTATGTGTACCGCTGAACCTATAATCGAACTTTACCTAAGTTTTGTGGTAATCAACTTGCATACCAAGTTTGAAGACCTTGTGTTATTTCGTTCACAAGTTATCAGTCGGAAACCCTGAAATTCGCAAAATTTCAAAGTTTCAAGGGCCATAACTCCAGAACCTATTGGAACTCTGAACCCAAAATCAAACTTGACCTGCGTTTTGTGGTAAACAACTTACATATCAAGTTTGAAGACCCTGTGTTATTTCGTTCAAAAGTAATCAGTCAGAAACCTTAAAATTTGCAAAATTTCAAAGTTTTCAAGGGGCATAACCCCTTGGACCTCTGAATCCAAAATCGAACTTGACCTGAGTTTTGTGGTACACAACTTGCATACCAAGTTTGAAGAACTTATGTTATTTCATTCACAAGTTATCAGTCGGAAACCTTCGGGGGACAGACGGATGGACACACGACTGTGGGTATCACATAATACCACGCCACTTTGTGTGGCAGGGTAAAAAAACTTAACATGATCACTGGACCATACATTTCAGACCTGTTTACCCCAGTACTCCATCAGCTAAGTATCTGTGATCATCCATATTTTGAGAATTTTTCTCTGTATATAAAACAAATAACAGAAACTAAACTTGATTGATGTAAATAACTCCTCCAAGGCTCCATGTATGACCAAGAAACAAAATACAGAAGTAATGAAGATAGCTGCTGTAATGAACATATTTTTTCTTTATAGTTCTATTTCATAAGTGCATATTTTGTAATTTCACCTGTGGAGATAATTCAATCACTTTTATCCGCCGTTTCTCACTACTTCATCGCTTAAACAGAAACCCATATCAGTTGGACACTTGAAGCATCAGGGCTCACCACACTTCAAAAGAACAGGGAGACTCGAAGTCTCCCTGAGGATAGAAATAGGGAGACTTCAGGTCATGACAGGGAGACTTGTTTGCGCGTATCCACAACTGAATTTTCAAGACTTGTATTTGATTTACATATGTATACACTTATTAAACAATGGCAATAAATCATTAAAACACCATTGATATTTCAAGATCTACAATGTAGATTTTATATAAAAAAAAAATTTGATTTTAGCTACATATCAATTTTATGTTTCTTTCACCCAAAAGCTTATGGTTGGAGGTGCTCCTGCATTTAGGTTAGATTTACATGACATAAATTTTCTTTTATTCATCCTCTTTAATAGTAAATGGGTAGTTTTTCACTCAGTTGCTCAAGAGACAGTTGCTAATCTGCTCCAGTTCTCTAAATTAATAGATTGTTTATGTTTGTGGACATTCTTTATATAGACCACTTCCGGTTTGAACTGTAGTAGAAACGTAAATATTTAGGACAATTTCCAATGAATTTTTTTACTAATGTTTACTACAAAATCAATAAGTCTTGATTTTAAAACCATGAGATGATGAAAACAATCTTTGCGCTTTACAAACACAGGAATAAGCATTGGAAATCCTATCAATTTACTTCCTTGTTACCCGAAATAGAAAGGGTTATAATTAGAAGTGTCAAAATGCTCAAAGCGACTTGAAATCGCTTTTGGGAGCAACTTAAGGCGACTTGAGGCTCAACAGGGAGACTTAATTGCCCTAATCGCCCAGTTTGGTGAGCCCTGAGCTAACTAAATACTGTAAACCGGGAAATTTTGGCGGCAGTTTTATTTACGCGATTTTCGCGTTTGGAATGGAAGAGCGAAAAAACGGCGTGAATATACTTGTCTATTATTGAAGTCAATGGTCAACAATTTTGCAGCGCGAATTCAAAACTGCGCGAACTAAAATCTTGTCAATCTACCGCGAAAATAAAGACGGCGTGAAAATTTCCCGGTTTACAGTACATAAGTTACCATATATTTAGCTTTTGCATATGACCATTTCGACAACTTAAGTCTCATCAGTAAACCTAAACATCCACCTCATCCTGTTTTGGTAAGTAAATATAAGTTTTGCTTCTTGATGTTGATGTAAATATAAGTTTTGCTTCTTGATGTTGACGGAAAGAAAAGTTTTGCTTCTTGATGTTGACGTGAATATAAGTTTTGCTTCTTGATGTTGACAGTTTATGTCTCGTCAGTACAGAGGTCAAGGTCAGAGTTGCTTCAATATTATTTTGTTGAGTTCCAAAACTTCAGACGAACATTTTTGACAACTAACCATTAACCAATTTTTGCAAGCAATTTATTTTCACTATCTTCCTGAGCATAAAATATATATAAAAAAAATAGATCATTTCAAATATTTCTTACTCTGATGCAGAAATAACAAATCCCGAAAATAAGTTGCTGCAAAATTAATCAGGAGGGATAAAACATGAAAAAAGTATCCTAGAAATCAGTTGGTTAACAATATGTGAGTGAAATACATGTAAGTGTAGATAAAAAAAAACAAATAGCTAGAAAACCAAAAATAAAACTAATAGTGCAAAGAGCAAACACTGATTAGGACCTCAGGTAGCCAGGAGACTCTCCACACTTTCATTAATTTACTTACTTTTGTATCTAGCTTTGAAAAAAAAACCATTTAAAATAGGCAGAAAATAAATATACAATATATGTACATTGTCAGAAAATGTAAAATTTATTTGACGAGCTTTAGAAACAGGTAGACATGCGAGATTTACCGAGCATTTCTCTTTGTTTCACAGCGAGTACAAATAAATTTTATATTCCTAACGATGTACGTATATTGTTTTAATTCTGCAACCATTAAAACTTATTTAGAAATGCATTTTCCTAGTGAAACAGGAAGAGGTAGAAAGTAAACAACTTCGGCCATTTTGGTTAAATCCATGACGATATAGGCAAATTTACTCTGTGACATCAAAGTAGTGAGGTTTTCAAACCAGTGTCTTTTCTTCGTTCAAATTCATGGGTAGGTTACCAGCATACCCTACGAATACGAAAAAAAATATTCGTAGGGTCATATTCATCTATAAAAACGGCCATTGCAGGATAAATAAATAAAACAACATCAGAATGCTTTAAGCAAAATCAGGAACACTGGAAACAGCATGAAATCATCAGGTGCCAGAGAGAGTAAAATCCTGTTATTGTCAAGTCCAGTAAAAAATACTTCTTCATGTCAGTTTGTTATATTTCATGTAATAATTTATCAAAAATAATGGTGATTGTAAAAATTTTTGATTTGATAAAAGCAAGAGAGGTTGTACATGAAGATTAGATCTATAAAAATGATATTTTATCACTTTTTCCCGATTTTTCACTTGAATTTTTCACTTTGTTTCATGAGACAAGAGGTACATGTTGTTATGTCTTTCAAATCCTAATTACTTTGTTCTACATGTACATGTGCATATAAGCTTCTTTATTTTTGCAATGTAAACATTATTTTAAATGTATTTTATATAGTCCTCTAGATTATTTGAGAGAGACTTTCCCAGTCCAGTAGGATTAGCAGCAGGCTTTGACAAAGATGGAGAAGCTGTAGATGGCATGTTGAAAATTGGCTTTAGTTTTGTAGAGGTTGGAAGTGTGACTCCAGTCCCACAACCTGGTAATGATAAACCCAGAGTGTTCAGACTGAAGGATGATAAAGCTGTTATAAATAGGTATAGTGTAAAATTATAAAGCAACTTTATAAATAGGCATATTACTATGTCAAATGATAAAGTGAATTATTAAATTTAGTATAATGTTGTGTGAAATGATAAAGCAGTTGTAAATAGGTAAATTGCTGCATAAAATCATATATCGACTTAATAAATAGGCATAGTGCTATGTGAAATGATTATGTAGTTATGGAAAGAGAGAGCTCTATGTAAAATGATAAAGCAGATATGAAAGGGGGATAGCGCTATGAGGAATCATAAAGCAGTTATGAAAAGGGATAGTGCTTTGTGGAATGATAAGCAGTTATGAAAGGGGATAGTGCTATGTGGAATGATAAAGCAGTTATGAAAGGGGGATAGTGCTATGTGGAATCCTAAAGCAGTTATGAAAGGGGGATAGTGCTATGTGGAATGATAAATCAGTAATGAAAGGGGGATAGTGCTGTGTGGAATGATAAAGCAGTAATGAAAAGGGATAGTGCTGTGTGAAACGACAAAGCAGTTATGACAGTGGAATAGTGCTATGTGAATTGATAAATTATTTATGAAAAGGGGATAGTGCTGTGTGAAATGATAAAGCATTTATGAAAAGGGTTAGTGTTATGTGAATTGATTTAGCAGTTATGCAAAGGGATATTGCTTTGTGGAATGATATAGCAGTTATGAAAAGGGATAGTGCTATGTGTAATGAAAAAAACAACTTTATAAATAGGTAAAGTGCATTGTGAAATGATAATGCAGTTATGAAAAGGGATACATATTGTAGTGCTATGTAAAATGATGTCAGGAATTGATCTTGGCTTCAGTAGAAAAGAAAAATACAAAAAGACAAGTTGCTTCAGCTTATTACTTGTAGTATACCAGACTCTATTATTAGATCAAATAGTGATTAGCTCTGTTTATCAGGGAGTAGAGTATTAATGCTAGTTTGGATTCTTGATTTAATCAGTTATTGATTTATTAATTAAAACTCCCAAAATTTGATACTTATGTCATAAATACACTGCATAATTCTATGTACACAAATTGTCCAAACTAGGGAGGACAAAAAAACAACATGAAGCGCAGCAAACAGAAATATTTTGTACTTTTTTAAAAACTTTTTTGACCTTCTATACATTTCAACTTCCTATTTATGCTCACAGACTTTAAATATATTCTATCTACAATAAAAAAAAAGGGTAAGGCTTATCTTTACTTCCTGAAGATAAACAGGCATACTTTAATCTGAGTACATTTTATGTTTCACAGATATGGTTTTAATAGTGAAGGCCATGATAAAGTTTATAACAGACTAAAAGTAAGAGAAGTGGAGCCACCAGTTGTAGGTAATTATCATGATTATTATAATGATGTCTCAACAAAAATATGAACATAAAAGAAGATGGGCAAACAATTCTCTGATAAGCATAAAACTTTCTTGAGTAGATTTTACTCACATACATTGTGTAGCCAAACCATTTAGCCTGTAAACAATTGTATTCAGACCACAGTTAAGCATGTGACCACCTTGAGTGTTCCAGGTGTCTGGTGATTTTCTATAGATACAAATGGATAATTGATTGTTCTAAACCAGGAAGTAGAGATAATTTGACTTTTCATTGATTCCTTTTGGGTCTCATTAACCAGTTCCGGGTCAACTGGTCCCTCAGTCATTAATTTCCTAAAAAATCTAAAATTTGAAAAGAGGATGTTTGAAGTGCTAAAATGTTTATCCTTTCAGAGAATACTTTTTTGAAAGCTGATTATGTATATTTATTAAGACAACTGTCATATTTGAAGCAGGTGTATTAATATTGTTTTACTGGGTGCGTAATAAGGCCCTGACAAGGACTGGGAAGCACGTGTTTTTTCAAATGTAAATATTTTTGTTTATTTCATATTTTTATTCGGTGCCATTTTGCGAAAAATCTAAACTTTTCACCCCATATTTTTATGGCAGATTTAGATTCCTTAGTTAAAATGCTTCGAAATGATATACAACTCAAAGGTCAAGCTAAACCTATATGTTGAGGGCAAACAGTGGAAAATGGCTGATTTAGCCTTGAAGTAAATGGCAACGTCGTAACTGGTATATGAGACCTTGCAAGGATAATCTCTTCTTTAAGCACAACTGGCCTGAAATCGATTGAAAGATTTTGATGAAAATTTTTTTTTAAATAGGGAAGGGCACTTCATGGAGTTGTGCATGAATTAATGTAACTTGTGAAGGGGAGATAATTTGACTTTTAGTTTTCATTGATTTCTGTTGCGATGATTTTTTTTATGGACTTTGACATTTTTCAAAGAAATAATTCAAAGGGTAAGATATTCTGAAATAAAGCTTTTGGGGGAAGCATTTGTCCATGAATGCAAAAATCCAAGTGCAAATAGTGTCCAAATGAATTTTGTGTTTTTGTCTAGTTTCAACAGAACATTTTCATTGGGACCCTT
The DNA here is from genome assembly GCA_002080025.1 of Modiolus philippinarum. Classification (NCBI taxonomy): domain Eukaryota; kingdom Metazoa; phylum Mollusca; class Bivalvia; order Mytilida; family Modiolidae; genus Modiolus; species Modiolus philippinarum. Next base: position 19,300 of record MJUU01024184.1, read on the forward strand.
CATTAGGATGATATCAATGTGCCCAAACTTGCATTGTATCCACACTTGTACTTTGTCCACACACACTAAATTTTGCATTTACCATATTGATTCAAGGACAATGAGTGGTCAGTATAACTGCCTGCCATTCAGCAACAGCTGTTGTTTGTAATTAGGATGAATTTGTTCCAGAACCATAGAGCACACAAATAATATTGTGAAAGTTCTTTTTTGATGATTATCAAAAAATATATAATATTTGCGGTTTTAAAATAATCAAACTTAGCACATAAAATATAGAAAAATTATTTGGCTTCAATTTTCAAAATAAAATTAAGTGTGAAGAAAAGATACAGTGATTAAAGAATTGTTTTTAGTATCTAATTTTTTGTCAAGTTAACATCCCTTTCATTGAGTAAAAACTTTCAGAAATTTTAATTTTTAATATCAATAGACTCATTAAAAAGAGTAATACACCCACAAGATGACAGAAACCGTGCTCAAATCAACTTCTGGACCATGACTGACCATGATCAGCGATGGCCTACAGCAGAGAGAATAAGAAAAGGTAGTTCAACTGAGTGCTTGATGCAATGTATAATAATTTTCAAAAAAATAGTTTCAACCTGAAAATGGTATACTCTGTTTTGCAGAGCTTATGCCACATTTTCCAAACATGAGCGAAGAAAGAAATATGTTAAATATAAACTTATGGACAGAAACAACTGTCCCAGACAAATCCAGACTTACTAAAGGTATATGTTCCTGTTATTGTTTTTTTTTCTGTTTAATTATTTTGTATTCAAAGTGCAAATTGAAGAGGGTGGTAAAGGGTTATTTTTGTGCAATGTTTTTGGCGTTTTATAAATTCGTGTTTTCGTGTTTTGTGTTTTAATTCCTCGTGTTTTCGTGTTGGCATTATTTCGCGTGCCTCGTTTTTGTCCATATTTAGAGCTCGTGATTCGTTTTGGATATTTTATTATTCGTGCGTGTTCATTTTCCTGTAAAAAAATCGGGATTTGTTACAATTAGAATTGTAACAGTACCGGGAAGTATCACAGAGCAAAATTTCAACGATTTTCATTGATTTTAAGAGCTTTCAGGAAAAAAAAAACTTATAATAGAATGCATGAATTACCATTAATGATAATGACTTCTCAAGTTTTCAGCGAACTACGAACAGCAATTTTCCGTGTTTCGTGATTGGCCATTTTAACACTCGTGTTTCGTTTTCAGCAATTTTTAAGCACGTTCTTTCGTGTTGGGGACCCCCTTTTACCACCCCCATTGAAAATTAATAAATATAATACAGTGGAACTTCGATAGCTCGAACACTCAATGGACAGAATAAAACAGTTCAAGCTACAGGGGTGTTCCAGACATCAAGGTCTAACTATGTTCAAACTGGAACAAAGGGACCAGAAAATGGGTTTGTGACATCCATGGTGTTCAGGCTTTCGCACTTGGAGCCATCAAAGTTCTACTGCACCTTTAGCTGTTGTTCTACAAATTGTTGGCAATCTCATGAAAATATTATTGGGACCATGTTAAAATCACATTCTTTATAATGTTGAACAGTAAAATGTAATTGTAAAATTGTTAGATACACACATTATGTACATGGATCTTACAATACAGTGATCTTGTGGTACATGTACAATGTAGGATTGATACAGGTCCATGTGCTGATATCAGTATTTTTACAGCCTCATTTTCAGCAGTCATACATATGTTTCCACCCATGTAATAAAGCCAGAAGTCGCAAACTTATACCAGCTTCAGAATGATAACTTATTATTGGCCTCTTAAAAATAGTTACATCATCGTCAAATGGATACAACTGTGTAACAAAAATTTTACAAATTTTTCTAAAAATAAATACATTGTAATGTAAAAACAAAAAATTGGTTTGATTAGTCTTAAACTAGAAACAAAATTATATAATGACATAAAGATTTAAGTTCTGCCAAATGCTGCTGTGAGAAACATTACTTTGAATATATATAGCTTTGATAGATGAACGAAAATGAAAGAGACAAAAACTTGATGATAAAAATTTTTTAAAAATAGGAATTTTTGTTCAACATTTAGTTGAGGAAAGGTATTGTTGTTTCTTGTTTTGTTGATTGTTATACATTCCTATTTGAATATTTGATGAACAGGTAATTTTCTGTATTGCCAAGTTATCTATCAGTCCTTGGCTACATATGGGGTGTGATATTTTAGTTCTAGGCTAATACCAGGGAGGATATGGAAAATGCAATGATATACCATTTACCTTACAATTATCCTGAAGTACTGGTAAAAATATATGTTTCAAAACTGAAATATATATAGAATAATGGGAGTTTTGTTTTAGATACAAAATATTATTGACAATAATGGACGAGCCCACTTGTGGGCGAGTCTATTATTGGAGACAATAGTTGAACTATCAAAAACAAAACTTGTATTTCTATTTATTGGTAATTAACTAAATCATTTGAGAGAACAAATTTAAAAAAATGACAATAAATTTTCAAGAGATCAGGAAATGGACTATTGATTAGTAAAAGAATTTATATGATCCTAACGGTTGTCGGGATGTATATTTCTTTGTTTACATTGATTGACAAATTAAGTGTGGCCTAAGATACTTTTTGCCAATATTTTTTTGTATTTGGGCAGTAGTAAATATTGAAAACATTTGTTTCATGAGATCAAAGAAAATCATACAAAATTAACTGATAAATATTTATAAACAAGCACAAGTAAACTTACATTTCATTAGAACTAATGGCACTGTAAAATTTGAATTTGTATGTTTTCTATTATTTGTGGATATTCTCTGTTATGTTTAAAATTGTAATGATGCTTTCATAATTCAGACAAACTATTGATAGATGGCTAATATTAAATTTATTTCAACTTGCATGTGTAGACCTAGAATTTTTTTTTTCATTTTTGTTACAAAATTCTCTTCTTTTTTTTCACAGTTCCTGGTATTATGGGTGTAAATTTGGGTAAAAATAAGACATCAGAGTATCCAGTGGATGATTATGTACAGGGAGTAAAAAAGTTTGGCAAAGTAGCTGATTATCTAGTCATAAACATATCTAGTCCTAACACACCTGGTTTACGTGATATGCAGGGGAAGGAAACATTAGACAGACTATTAGAACAGGTTGGCATCTTTCATAATTACAGCATTAAATTAAAAGAATTGAAAGGAATTTATAGAGGTGTTTTAATGCTGTTTTCAAATCTATAATCTGTTATTGTATTTGTATTATCTGTGTTTGCCTGAATGAAATATTCCTTGCAGTAATTCAGAAGTATCTGTAACAGTGAATTCTTTCCATCCGTGCATTCTTTCCGCTTGGAAAAAATGCACTAGGAGACAAAAATTCAAATACATAAATACACTAGGGTATTTCTTCTGACGGAATAAATGCACTAGTCTAAGGTAGAAAAACACTAGGGTATTTATATACCCGGACATTCTGTATGCCGGAAAGAAAGTAGGCTTACATATTCACACAAAAGATGCAGATTTTTGGGATGGTTTGTCTGTCTTTGTTTTATTAGCATGGATCTACTTGTTTATCTTGATTAATCTGAGATGCTTTGTATTGGTCTTAAACAACAATCAATCAATCAAAAAATAAAAATGAAAACTTGTATATGAATAAAACTCAAATTGAGTCCTGAGTTTCATAACTCTGCACAAATAAACTTTGTCTAAATCAATTACACAATTTTGTGCTGTTTTAATCATTTTCACAGTCTTTGGTGAAACTTGTTATTATAATACAAGTTTGTATTGACAATTCAGTTTGACTTGTATTTAGCGATGAACCAATTATCGCCGACAATATATCAGCGGTTGTTTGAACTTCAACGAATATTAATCAATAATAATCGATTATTGCCGACGTCGCTGAAAAACCTTCCTGATGTGTCAATTCCAATAACCGCTAGCTTTATTCATCAAAATATTTATGAGAAATGACAAAATTCGTATTACTTTTCATGAACAACACATCGGATTACCACGAACCAATACTTTACGGAGAATATATTTACGTTACAAAAGTGAAAAGATGGTGTAAAAGCACAAAAAACTATTTCTTTTTTTTAAATAACAATTTCTAGTGAGAAACAAGATGGATTACTGGAGTAGTTGTCAGAAATAAAGTGTATCCTGGTATTACTAAAAGAAAATAAGGGAATGAGAAGATAGTCCTTTCATGTCTGAACTGAACACATTTTCATGTGTTTTATAATGTTTTTGACTAATAGGGATAAAATTCAGATTTGACTAAACTGTTTGGTAAGGTACAAAGGGAATATTGCAAATCAAAATTTAGAACATTTTTTTCAAATGAAACTTATTTAAATATTGGAAAAAGCAGCACTTAAAAATTCTGATTAAAATCGATTATTAATCGATTATAGCTGTCTGATTATTTCCGATGATACATTATTATTTTTTTCCGATTGTTCAACACTACTTGTATATTGACTTACAATCATGTTTATCTTATGTTCATATTTTATACAGGTAGTAACAGAAAGAGACAGATTACGGGGCAGAAAACCACCATTATTAATAAAAATAGCTCCAGATTTAACAGATAAAGACAAACAAGATATAGCTGAAGTTGTTTTAAAAAGACAAGTAAGATATAAACAAATACTGTGATATGATGTCAATTTCATATCAATGTAGGCCAATACAGTACAAACTGTCCGTATGGATAAACCTCATTTCATTGCAGAGGGTCCTGTAAGGGCCTTTCTTTCATGTAATCATTCTTCTATATCTGTAAAATTAGATATCATACTTAGTTGGTTTTTGGCTTTCATGTATAGATATTGGTAATATTAAATTCAGGTCCTTTTGGGACATTTTTAACTCTCCAAGACGAATGTCTAGAGAGCTATTGTTATACCCCCAGTGTCGGCGTTAGCAAAACTTTAACCTTGCTTGTGGAATGGAAACCTTAAGAGCTAGGATGTTGATATTTGGTAAGTGACTTCTTTGTGATGAGAGCTTTCTTATGGTACTATACTTGTAGACATTTTGACCTTGACCTTAGCCTTAGGGCAATTTTCAAAAAACTTTAACCTTGCCTCTAGAAGGTAGGATTTTTGTTGTAGGGTGGTCAGTTTGATATATAACTTCCTTATGATGAGAGCTTTATAGCGGTACCATATTTATAGACATTTGACCTTGACCTCTAGGATTTTTGTTGTAGGGTGGTCAGTTTGATATATAACTTCCTTATGATGAGAGCTTTATATCGATACCATATTTGACCTTGAACTTTCCCTAAGGACAATTTTTTGAAAACTTCAACTTTGCTTCTAGAAGTTAGTTGTTTAGTGGTAGCTTGTTTGTATTTGGTATGTGACTTCGTTATGATGAGAGCTTTCTTTAGTTACCATATTTGTGGAAATTTTGACCTTGATCTGGGCCTTAGGGCATTTTTTTTTTTAATTAACCTTGCTTTAAGTAGTAGGGTGTTCATATATCGAGTGCTACTTTTTTGGCCTTCGGAAAGCTTTTTGAAGTTAGATGTTTAATGATAGAGTGTTTATATTTGGTATGTGACTTCCCTTTAGTGAGAGCTTTCTGGCAGTACCATAGTTGTTGACATTTTGACCTTGACATGTGGCATGTGACTTTCTTATATCTCATTTTAATCATTTAAAGCTCTTTAAAACATTACAATTATGAAAATACATAACTTTCAAATTTATTGTGCATTGAGATCACTCTAATCCATGGCGAGCTACGTTGTCTTCTGACAACTCTTGTTAATCAATCTTGCTTAAAGAAGCCTTTCCATGGATCACACTTAGTCCCCTCCAGGACCCCAATATCAGTACACGTCTTAAATTGCTAGATATATCTTTACAGGGGATTGCTAATAGTACAAAAGCACTACCTGACGATGATCATTAATATAATGGGGCATAAATATACCACACTATTGATGTTGTGAGACTAAAATAGTGTATACCATAAAAGCTTATGTAACAGTTAATATGAGTACTTCACATAATAACTGAAATAGTCAACACAGCATTTTACACTATAATTCAAACAAAACCTAGACATCACTAGACACAAAAATTAAGCACAGGACATAACACAAAAGTGCTCACAGATAGTCATAAAAGTAAATCAAACAATAACTTATATAAAGTAAACACTGTACTAAACGAATCAGCTCACATGAAGTCAAAACAGTACTAAACAAATCAGCTCACATAAAGTCAAGACTGCACTTCACACTGTAACCCAAGCAAAACCAACACAGCACTTTACACACAATTTACACAATAACTCACATAAAGTCAAGA
>MJUU01024184.1:31225-48786 GCA_002080025.1 Modiolus philippinarum
CCGACATTCACGGATGTCCGAGAAACTGATAAACAGAGGATTAACTCACCTGCTGTTGTTAATTGTACTTGTCAACATTTATCTACTTGTGTATACGAAGTAATTATCTCTAAGTGCAGTTAATTATTTTGGAAAAGCTTGCTTTTCATATTTCAAATAGTCGGAATATCGAGAGATATTTTTAAAAAATATTATGCGTATGGCAGAAAATAACTTATAATTGGTATGAACATCGTGAATTATATGTGACTATCAGAACTCAAAAGTTGTTAAAAGATCATATTATATAAAATAATTTGTTACTTATTAAATAATCTGCACGAATATAAGCCTTAAAATTGCGTAATTTGGTTTTTTAGGTCAAGGTTAATCTTAGTGAGTGACGACCTATAAATAGCACGCTATTAATAACTTTGAATTAAAAAAAAAATCACACGAAAAATAGCTTCAGAGAAAATCAATATTCACATATCCTTGCAGGGAATATTTCAGTGATTATTCAGTTCCAAGAATTACTTAACATTCCATAAAAGCATTTGTTATTTTTCACACGATATCACGCTCAACAGACGGTGAACTTTTCTCATTTTTTTATGCTAACATCTTCATAAAAGTGTTTTATCCGAAAGAGGTTTCCAATAGTATAAAAGTTCCTTTTTGCTGAGATAATAATTTAATTCTGAAATGCCTCGGCGAATTTTGGAAGAGACGTCTTTGGCTCCTATTTTTGTCACAAACAATACGTGCGAGCCTATTTTAAGGGGAAGCCGCTAAACTGTATTTTGATTGGTCATAAAAATAGAAATTCCATGCTTCAATTTTGTGCAACCCGAACATTCTGAGAATCTGCAGAGGCTTACATTTTGAAATTAGACGTGTTTTAACCCACTTTTCTCGGTCAAATGGAAATTGAGGAGATATTTTTACATAGGTATATGTTTCGTCGAAGCCATCCAATTGTCTTTTTTTATTCGTGGCATTGATTAATATGTTCGGAAATACGATTTTGAAAGGGAAATCACATGAAACCCGGTTGTCTTTGAGTTTATTTCTTCCTCTTGATATTAGCCTTAAACTTTTGAAGAGACCATTAGGACACTAAAACTCCGACAAAGCTGGTGGAAGTCCGACTTTCACCGGCATTTATCAGTTGACCCAACATCAAAGAAAATTACCGACGATTTTTTTGGGTGAAATTTTTCCGACAATTTTGCCAGACTAGCACCGACAAAACCTGTGAATTCCTGGGTGACAAGGGTGAAAATTGTCGGACCAGAGTGATTTTTAACTGAATGCCTCTGTTTGTACTGTAATTGCCTACAAATATGTTGACAACAGTACTGCAGCATTAAGTTTTGAGAAATTTACTATGTTTGGTCCAGTTGTTGTTTGATATAGGCTTAGTTGACAGAGTTTCTGATTGGTATAAAATGTTTCATAAGCAAACTTTCATAGGGATATAATCATGACTTAAAATAAATACTTCAGGTAGCAATCAGCACTAAAAATTTTGTTGTCATTTATATACAGTGCTCCCTGGTTATACCGCCCCTCTTTAATTGTGATCCTTCACTTCTCGTCAACCGTTTTCAATTCCATTTTTCAAAATGTTACAAAGTATCTATGTAATTTATTCCCTTGATATATTGCCACCCTCACTTATTGCTAAAATTTTACTTGGTCCAAAAGGTGGGGATAAAACGAAGGTGCACTGTAAAATTTGTATGATATTACTTTGCTGTCATCATCATTAGCATATATATCCCATAAGGTCAAAGATAAAACTGTTATGTGTTGATTACCAATTTAGTAGATTTAGGACATACATGTACGTGTACACACAAGTTGACCAGATGGTTTTCAAAAGATGACACTTAAAATGATTTCTCATGGTGTAAAAGATTCAATTATGTTTTGGCATTGGTGGCCATGCTTTTTGATGGAACAGAATAAAATGCTTAGTCTTTCTAAAAAAAAATCTCACATACAGCATTCCTGTTATTTCTGTTGCAGTTAACTATTGTAGTTTTAGGCAGTTATTATATGTGGTATCAAGTAACATATAAACAAACAAAAGAGATCCACTTATGGTGATAGCACTCAGTGTCACTTTTTCTCTTTCATACTGAAATATTTCTAAATCTGTTATTGCAGGAAGAGTACCAATTATTGGTGTAGGTGGTGTAAGCTGTGGAGAAGATGCCTACAATAAAATCAAAGCTGGTGCTTCATTAATACAATTATATACAGCCTTAATATACCAAGGTCCTCCTGTAGTTACTAAAATAAATAGAGAATTATCAGAATTATTAATGTAAGTATTTATCTGGTGAGAACCTCTAGTAAACAGAAAAATTATGTAAAAAGTCTTAATTCTAATGCAATGATGTTGGTAACAATTATTTTGATTTGATGACTTCCCAAGTTTCAGGATGTAAAATTGACTATGTACTGTCTGAGCTAATAGTTACATTATTGCATGAAGCACACAATATATATTGTTATAAAAATGGCTTTACAATATTTGTGAAATTGCATTAGAATTTAGATAACCATGTTGTGTTTAACAATTTTTTTGGGACAAACCAAAGATTATACTGTCAAAAATAGCCTTTTCTTGCTCGACAGATGAGTGGCTTTTAAAATATCCCATAAATTGATAACACTTCCTACACATCCACATAAAGTGCAGATGTATTTCATTTTACCTATTTTACCCAGAAGGTATCCGAATTCTTATAACCTGCATTTTCAAACCGAGTAGTAGACAATGTAAAGTAAAGCATTGATGTCTGTTTGTTTACAGTTAATGAATTGATTGACCAGTATTAAGTATTGATACAATAACACAAAGTTAGATACCATTATTGTATACTTAATAAACATTATACATTTGTACTGTTATGCATTAAATGTTGTGATGAATTGTTAAACCTCTTATATCCCAAAAAAAACTTTTTTTATATCTGTACCCTTAAAAAACAACTTTTTGAAAAACTAAAGAAGTTATAGGTGTAATGCTTGAGAAATAAAAAACACAACTTTTTGTCTCGCCCGCAACAAAAGGCGCAGAAAGCGAGACATATGCGTACAAAGTATGGCGGCAGCGGCTGCGTTAGCTTTCATGTTAAGTTTTTGTGATTAGGTCATTTTCTCAGTAACTATAAGTGGTAGGTCAATGATATATGGTATATAGGTTGGTCTTGAGTAGTATAGTCCATTTGGTGACTATGAAATTAGGGGAAAAAATTAATTAAAAATCTGGTCATTGATATTCCTTATTTTAAGTTACATTTATATCTATTTAAAGGGCTACTTCATACATATAAGGGTTGAATTTTACGAGTGGTTTTCTCTCCAAATAAAAAAGTTGTCCATTTCACTTAAGGGTAAAATTATGTCTGTTTTCTGTGATGCCATAGTGGGAGTAGAAAATCTATTTCAACAGCCAACATGTGCTTTGTGTTTATAAACAACAAGTCAGCTCACCACTAGTTGCATGTAGATAAAACTATATTTACCAAATTTGGAAGTCATGTGTATATCTTACCTGTTCAGGTCAAAACAATACCATGATGAAAGTAACATCAGAATGTCACAATGTATTAGTATTGTACAATAAGGAAAATATATTAAAATACATGTTAACTTTTAAATACTTGTACCTTAGTCATAAGGCGGCATGAAAATGTACATCTTTATATGAAGGACATGAAGCAATAGAATCATAACCATTTGTTTATGCAAATTTGATTGTAGAAATGAATAAAAACATTAAAATAAATTTTAAAGGAAAGCTCTGATAAAATATCTTTTCAAGAAAAAGTATATTTGTATAATTATTATTATATTTAATTATAATTTGTACTCCAAATTTCTTCTCAGTAAACTTTGTGTGATAAAAACAAAGCAGCATTGACATATTTAGATTCCAAGTGGCCAATGGCTTTTGTCTGTTATGAAAACAACAATCAAGTGATGAGATTGTTTATCTTTACATGCAAATGTTATTCACACATGTATTTAAGTGTCATGTGATAGAATTTGTATCACAATAGCCAGTTAAGGTCAGGTCAGGCTGTTTAGTTCTATGGCACACGCCCATTCTTGTATTCTTGAAAAAATACTATTGCAACTAATGGACAAAATCTTTATTTGAGGGGAAAATATCATTAACATGTTTTTCAGATATGTATTGACTACTGTTTCACCAAACACATCTCTAATTTTTCGCTGATTTTTATTAATTTTTTTCCCTATTTTTATAGCCACCAAATGGACTATACATGACAGTCTGCTATATGGCTTTTGTCTGTGACCTCAATTTCACGGTCCAATGAACATTTTAAATTTTTGTGCGTGCTTAGTTAAGTTTCTCAGTAATTATAATTTGTAGGTCAATGATATTTCGTATGTAGGTTGGTCTTAGGTAGTACATGACAGTCTGTAATATGGCTTTTGTCCTTGAACTCAATTTCATGGTCCAGTGAGCATGTTAAGTTTTTGTGATGAGATCATTTTCGCATTAACTATAGGTGGTAAGTCAATGATATTTGGTATATAGGTTGGTCTTGACCATTGCATGACAGTCTGCTATATGGCTTTTGTCTGTGACCTCAATTTCACAGTCCAGTGAACAGGTTTAGTTTTTGTGCTTAGGTTAGTTTCTCAGTAACTATAGGTGGTTGGTCAATGATATATGGTATGTAGGTTGGTCTTAGGTAGTACATGACAGTCTGTCATATGGCTTTTGTCCTTGACTTCAATTTCACAGTCTAGTGAACATGTTAAGTTTTTGTGATTAGGTCATTTTCTCTGTAACTATTAGTGGCAGGTCAATGATACTTGGTATATAGGTTGGTCTTGGGTAATACATGACAGTCTGCTATATGGCTTTTGTCTGTGACCTCAATTTCATGGTCCAGTGATCATGTTAAGTTTCCTAGTATCTATTAATGTATTGTCAATAATATTTGGTATGCTGGTTTGTCTTAGATGGGACATGACAGCCTGCTATTTGGCTTTAGCCCTTGACTTCATTTTCACAGTCTAGTGAACATGTTTGGTTTTTCGGTATCTATCAGTAGTAGGTCACTGATATTTGGCATTTTGGTTTTGAGTTATACATAACAGTCTGCTATGTTGCTTTTGTCAGTTACCATACTTTCACAGTCTAGCGAAAATGTTAAGTTTTCTGATTTAGTCAGTTTGAGTTTTCACATCAATTTAGCGACCAAGTAGGGATGGACGAGACATAAATTTGTGTCCATACTTGTGATGTTTTTCAGACACTTTTTCAAGGAAGCAAATTTCAATTACTTCAAAGGAATCTAACTTGCAATGAGCAGATGTACACATACAATCTTTTGGAATATTCAGAATGACAGCGGTTGCCATGGAACTGAAAAAAGGCTGGAAAATTCATAGTGCATGAAATGGGATGAAACTTTACAGGAAAGTTGTATAGCACCCATTGAAATGATTTTGGGTCTTAGAATTTTCAACATGACCAACGTTGCCACGGAAACTGAAAAAAAGGCATGAAATTAAATGTGCCCCTAAATGGATGAAACTTCATTTGCACCAAAAAAATTAATTCGGGCCCAGATTTTTCAAACTGGCTGCCATGGCCATGGAAGCTCAAAAAGGGAAGGAAATTTCAAAGTGACTAAACTTGGATTAATCTTTACTTAAAGTTGCCTACCACCCATAGAAATTAATCAAGGGCTCACCACATGGTTGCTGCTTAAAATTTTGAAAGGGAGAAAATTCAACTTTGTATATTTGCTGGAAAAAGGTAGAGGTATATTATCCTGTCCTTACTTGTACTGTATTCACACTTATACTGTGTCCACACCTGTATTGTGTCCACACTCACTGAAATTTTCATTTACCATATTGATTCAGGGTCCAGTGAGCCGGGGCATAATTAAATCATTAGTTATGTGTTATAGTCACTAAATTCACTGTAATTAAAAATTTATTTTTGCATTGTTGGCATTTTTAAAAACAGTAAATGAACTATTTAAATGCAATTGTTGTTTTCTTACAGAGCCGATGGATACAAAAGTTTAACAGAAGCAGTGGGTGCTGACCATAAAACCAAGTCATGACAAAAACTGTACTTAGTTTATTTCATCAAGTTGCTGGACAATTATTTATTATTTGTTTTTTTATAATAATGCTATAATGAATAAAAGAACAAACTGTTCTTGAACCAAGCTTTCTAACACATCAGTTAAATTTACAATGTATTTTTAGCTCACCTGGCTAGCCATTGTGAGTTTTTGCCATCACTTGGCTTCTGTCGTCTGTCTGTTGTAAACTTTGCAAATCAAAGCTTTTCTCCTCTGAAATCACTTTGATCATTAATAAGATAAAACTATTGATGTCAAGTCTTTCTTTATTACTAATGAAGGATTTTTTTTTTCAAGAATCCATGGCATTTCTTCTTTTGTTAATCCTAGATTTAAATATTTCAAATGTCTTGAGAGAAATGCATGTTTACTACATCTTATTAAGTAGTATTTACTCTAATAAGATTGTTAGATTCAACATAACAGTTATTGGGATTCAGGCTTTGTAAACATTTACATGTTGGTAGGTTATACTGACTACAGTAATATGGTGCTGGCAATCTATCATGTATTCGGATTTCAAGGTTAGGTTATAAGCACTTCCTGTTTACTGAGATGTCATTGTTTTTCATTGTTGTACAATATAGGGAATTTTTCATCACAATTTCTTTGGAAAATGTAAGGCAGTTTTAATTGTTGTGCAGACAGTTATCATTGAAAATGTTGGTTACTAGGAATATATAATTGTTTTTATACTTGTATTGTGTCCATACTTGTACTGTGTCCCGACACAATTAAATTTTCACTTGCCACATTGATTCAGGGTACAATGAGCGGAGGGTATATCAGGCTGCCATTCGGCACCAGCTCTTGTTTTTCCTCCTTAGTATGTGATTCAAATATTTTGAAAACTGCAAATTAATTTTTTCTCAGAGATTAAAATCAAACACTTGCACCAAAGTCAGTCAGTATTGGATGTAAATGTTTGTTTGTTCATTGTGGTGTGAAAAATATTTTTCAGCTGTTAATTATTCTGTTGTATGCAACTGAATGAATTCAACAAAGAGCATACTTCGAGGGAATTAGTTGTCCTTCTCACTGCTTTCTTCTTTTGTTTTGTATTTTAAAAAATATGTATTCATTTGTTAGAATTAACATTGAAGAGGAGAAAATGTATATGTTCTAATGATAAATTTTTCCAAAGGTTCTGATGATTAGGTTTTTCAAAGGTTTAATAAAAAGTGTCTGCAAAGTACTAATTTCCTAAGATTTTTTTGGGGAATATTCTGTGTTAAAACACAGGTGTTTAATTTTTTAAAGTGTAAAATAAAATTCAGAGTTCGCCATTCATTTAAACACAAAAAGGCAAAAACTTGAATTGAAAATTTGAGGGTCATGCATAGAAATATGAGGGAAGGACTTTAAAAGTCAATATTACAGACTGTCCTACTTTGGACATGTTTCCACACTGTAGGTCTGTTTATATCATATACTGAAAAAGTTGGAATAAATTGTGAACCTTGAATGATATTAATATATGTCTTTTATCAAATCATCTCCCTTACAAAATTTCTGTTTTCAGCACCACATTTTCAGTTCTTGTTTTTAGTGCATCAGGGTCAAGGAATTTTGAATGTATATTCCTTTAATTTTAAAATATATTGTTAACTTTCCAAATGTATGACATATAAATGAACATATATGCCTATCAAAAGCCCGATAACATATACAAAAACAGCAACATATTTTCTTGCCAACACCTTAAATAGTTTCATGAATCTTCACACACACTGACTCAATAGAAATAAACTAAAACTTTTGGCAGATGGCAAAGAAACTGCAACAATATTTACAAAGGAGTTGCAAAATTGCACACAATTATATGGATCAAAAGGCAACATGGTTCTCATATGTCAAAGTATAAACTTTTCCAATATTTGAACCATGTAGGACTTAATTCACTCAACTACAAAGAACTGATTTGTTTTATTGGATTTTACAGAAGTTTTTTCTTTGAATGCTTTTGACACAAAATTCTAGTCATTCTGATGGGTAATACACAACTCTTATGGACAACTAAATTATACTTGTGTATTGTTTCTTTTTTTTTTTCATTCAATTCTTCCATAGGATTTACGGCTGTCCATTCCTTAATCATTACCTTTTGCTTTGTGGGTTTTAGATAGTCTATGTAGTTTTTGGCTCAACTGGATATGCCTTGGGGAATTATTGCCATCACTTTGTTTGTCCACATAATTGTCCAAATACTTTATAGATTCATAGAAGATTTTTCAAACTATTACCTTGGTGCTGTTTCAGGGTTAGAGAAGTCACAAGTTCCATTGATTTTAATTGGTTTTGTCTATAGTAGGGTGCCCAAGAGGCGATTTTTTCATTTTTGGGTTAACAGAATAACACACACCTGCAGCCCTTTTCACAAAAAATCTTACGATAAAAATTAATCGTAAGTCTTTAACATTTCATATGACTTACGATTAAAATTTGTCCTAAGATATTTTGTGAAAAGGGCTACTGTATTAAACATGTTTGGAAAGAAGATACCATGGCGCATCGAAATGACATTGTCGTAGAGATTGAATTTGGTCACATTTTATTATACACCACAAAAAATTTGAGGTCGTATAATGGTATGGCGCTGTCGTTGTCGTCGTCGTCTGTAGACACTTTTATTATGGTCAATAACTTAAGTTCCAGTTGATCAATCCTTATGAAATTTTAAAACAATGTTCCTTGGCTCAAAAAGAAGACTTGGAGTGGTTTTGGATTTCATGGCCCGTCCCGTTTTTTTTTTCAGTGTGCTCCTGAGGAAATTTTCACTCAGTAGTATGTCATCGAATTTCACGTCGCATGTACAGTTTACGAGATAAATGGGGCCCAAAAGGGGCAAATCACAAAAATTTTATTTCTTTATTTCTAGTCCGATTTCGATGCATTTTTTTTCAATGGATTCCTTATGAAAAATTAATATGGCGCTAAACTATTAGGTATTTGATAACATATTTCCTTTCCAAGCTATGAGGGGCCAAACATGTCCAGAATTGCAAATGTACAGATTACATAAAATTTTTATTTTTCATCGGATTTCGATGGGATTTTTTTCTTTAAATTCCTCCTGTCTTAAGCTTTCAGTAGTATCTCAACGGATTTTGCATATCCCTTACCAATTGCAAGCTGTAAGGAGTGAAAGGTGTCAAAATTGCAATTTTCACAATTTTCGCAAAATATATGTAAAAATTTTTTTCTAATTGGATTTAGATGGTTTTTTTTTCTAATTTGTGTCCAACTAATTACTGTTTCAGTCTCCTTATTGTGTCCATCTAGTTACTGTGTCAAGCTCTTTACTGTGTCCACATTCACTTTATATTGCACTTAGTCGACATTCTGCGGTCATATCATGCTNTTGTGTCCATGCAATTATTGTGTCAAGCTCTTTAGTATGTCCACACTCACTTTCAATTACACTTGTTCAAATTTCAGTGGTCGACATGCTGCGGTCGTATCATGCTGCACTCGGCGTAGCCCTTTATTATAATGATATGTCTGTTGTCTTTATTCAAAAAGTTTCAAAGTTGACATTTTGTTTTAAAGGTTCGTCATTTTGAATATTTGCACCTCCGTGATATGAGGAGTTCTTTCGGATATAAAGAACTGTGCATTTCTAACTTTTAAAGGATTATTCTTAAAAGGAAAGCTTGAATTTAATTTTAAAACCAATCGCTGAACAATAAACTTAGTTTAAGCGAAATAAATTGTTCTTTTTGTTATTGGTATAAATTATTCAAATTTTCCCCCAAAACACAACCTGATATAAATCTTAAAAAAAAACGTTCCTACTGAAACAAAACCCTATTATCTGAAATGATATGGAAAAGTGATTTTAAACGTGAAAACAAACATATGTGCTTGGAAAATCAAAACTCAAGCAACGTAAAATTGTCACTAGATTCCCGCTATTTAATGTCAAGTAATTTTGACAAGAGAATGATTTGAGTTATCTTTCGTTGTACACTTGAAAGAACATGACCAATTGGCATGGTCTTCACATCGACTAAAATTTGAAAGTTTTACGCAAATTTTGGCTTTTTAATTGTTGATTTCTCTTTAACAATGGACATTACACCCATAATTTTTGGTGCATATATACAATTCGTATATGTACTTTCGTTTAAGTTGGAATTTTTCAGAAATAAAGCATAGTTATTCGCATTCTTCGAAAATGTCGTTAATTTAGACTAAAATTAACCCCGACATTAATACCGATAAATTACAAAAACCAGTCAAAAATAACTTACATTCTATGCTTCAAATAAATATTTCAGGTCTTGACTTTACGTGAATAACTTTTTATTAGAAAATAAGAGAGTACTACTATTTTCTATAACTGTAAAGATACCATATCCCAAGCACTGTTTGAGGGTACCCATTAGAGAAATCGTTACCACAGGAACTTTTTACGACAGCTACAGATTTGAAATTTAATAGTTGTTCTATCATTTAAAACAAGAATTAGCCATGTGTGATTTCATTAACCCAAACTCGAAAACTAAGCGTCTTTTTGGACCTTGGGCACCCTACTACTACGGGTTAGAAAATGACAGTAACCAATCAACCACCAAACTGATCTTTCAACACTATATCTTAGCTGTCTATGTGACGGGTGCCATGCGTGGAGCAGATTGTGCTTACCGGTACCCTTACGCAGCACCTGATGATACCTCAGTTTTTGTAGGAGTTCACACTGCTAGTATTTTAGTTTTGTGGCATTCTTGATCAATTTTGTTTATTTGTTTTGTCTTTGTTGTGCTGTCTCGGTTCATGTTGGATATGATTTGCCGTGTTTTTGATTTTTTATTTTGGAATTCCCCCATTAGTTGTTTTTGCTTCGGTATTTGTTTACCAATGTATTTGTGTCCTGTGCCCATTGTCTGTCGTTAGCTCTTCTCCTTGTAGACTACTAGTCCAATTAGAACCAAATTTGGTCACGTTGGTTTGTCTCCTGTAAAAATGATGCTTGGCAGGTGAGCACTAAGACCAAGATTGGAACCACAGGATAACAGTAGTTAAACTTTGGTAAAATCTTCTACTGACAATTGAAAAGTCTGTATTACAATGATCCTTAGTCTGATGGCATTTAGAATTGCTGTTGGGCAAGTCAGCATCTCATACAAAATGGCCACCAGCATGAAAGATACACTGTAGTTAAACATTAGACCCTATGGATAAATATTATAAGAACTTCTTCACTGAAACTACTATGCCAGTTGGAACCAAACATGGTCAAAATAGTATTTTGGTAGTCCCAAAGAAAGTGATGTTGAGCACCTGTCTGCACTAATACAAAAAGACTGCCAGTATGGGCATACTTCCACCTCAGACCCCAATGGAATGCAATTTAAAGACTGTCTCCTCTGACACTACTAACTAGTTAAGAACAAACTTTGAGGCAATGGTCACAGGAAGGCCACCAGGCACCAGCAGGAGCATGGTTCTTCATTGGCTTTATGGAAAAAAAGTTGTCGAAGATCATCTCTTTTGAAACTACTATTCAAAGTGGCACTCGAAATTGTCATAATAATGTTTTGTATTCACGTTTCAAAATGACCTATTGCAGGTCCACACCTAGTCAAAGAGGTCTGCCTGGGAAGACATTTAACATTGGACTCATTGAGAAATAACCTTAAACTACTTGGCCAGATCAGTTGAGACCAAACTAATGACAAAAAGTCTTTACTAGAGGCTCCCAAGACCTTGAGTCAACCACCTGGGGGCACGGCTATGCATGGCTCCAATGAATACTTATTCTTTGACCATCAAAAAAACATATTACCAAGTCTGATTTCAATCCACAGCTTCCAAACTTCTTATTACAACCAAACCATATTCAAAAGGACCCAATTTTTAAAAGAGTCAGGTAAGGACTATTGTTCCAGTCCTCTATGGTTTCAAACATGATCTTTAAAGTTTTGCAAAAAGAACCAATATTTAAACTAAATAAGAGCTGATTGTCAGCTTGGATATGATGTGAACCTGTTAGACTCTGTAATCAAAGGGGACCACTTTCAATGAGTTTCCCATAGGATCAAATGTTATGATTCCTATGGGTGGTTATATCGGATGAGTTGCAAAAATGCAAGATAAGCTTAGTGCAAATTGATACATAAGTTTCAATGAAGATCTTTGGGTCCCAATGTTTCAGAGAAGTTCTTCGAACATATTCCATAGTGTTCTAATGTAAGACTATGTTCTCCCTGGCAGTCATGTTGGACATGCTGTACACTCTTTTTGAAGGGGACCCAATGGAGTATTGTGGCCAAATATACTGTTGCAATTGGATCAACATTGTCTGTTGGAAGTTTAAATGAGTTTTCCCATTGGGTCCAACGTAAGACTCTTACTTCTGGTAGCCATCTTGGACTAGATGCGGACATGCCAATACACTTTAATAGGGATCACACAAGATCTTTTATGGACAAGTCAGTCTAAAAACGAAAAATCCAAGTACAATGGCAACATCGGAAAAACAATGAAACAAAGAGTATGAGCACGGCACAGGAAAGAAAAATGAAGACAAACACAGTAAAAAACTGGACAACACAGACCCAATTAAAAAAAATCCAAGAGCTTAATTTGCATTTAGGCTATGGACTATATGCAACAATTCTACATTAAAATTTAATTCCTTAATCCCAATTTTGTTTAAACATTGTAGTTATATGGACATACTATACATCATTCCAATACAGTTTAGTTAAATTTGCTTGAAATTAGTTTCAGAGAAGATGATGAAAAGGATGATTTTCTCATAGGCTCCAATGTTAAACTATGTACCGCGCCTGCCGCCATGTTTTTTGTCAGAGCGAAATGAAGTAAGCAAGTTTTGTAAAGCACCTTCTGTACATCATTCCTGTAAAGTTTGGTTGAATTTGCTTCAGTGGTTTCAGAGAAGATGAAAGTGATTTTCCCATAGGATCCAATTTTACACTATGTCCCACGCTGGTGGCCATGTTTTCTGTCGGATCAGAACAAAATGAGCAATCTTTTTAAAGGACCTTAAGTACATCATTCCTGTGAAGTTTGATTAATTTTGATACAGTGGTTTAAGAAGAGAAGATGAAAAAGTGATTTTTCCATAAGGCCCAGTGTTAAAACTATGTACTGTGCTGGTGGCCATGGTTTTTATTGGATCGGAACGAAATGAGTTTGGTTGTACAATGCATTTGCTTCAACAGTTTCAGAGAAGAAGATGAAAATGTGATTTTTCCCTTAGGGCCCAGCGTTTAACCAAAGTTCACGGCTATGTCTTTTGTCGGATCGGAATAAAATGAACAGTCTTTGTAAATCCCTTTAGTACACCAATCCTGTAAATTTTGGTTGAATTTGCTTCAGTTTCTGAGGAGATAAAGATGTGATTTTTCACATCAAGTCTAATATTACTGTTTCGTGCTAGCTGCCATGTTTTTTTATCGGATTTCAATGAGCAATCTTTGTTTATGACCTTTAGTACATCATTCCTCCTGTATTCTGTTGAATTTGCTTCAGCGGTTTCTGAGGAGAATATGAAAATGTGATTTTCCAGGGTCCAATGTTAAACCTAAGTTTTGCGCTTGTGGTCATGTTTTTTTCGGATCAGAACAAAATGAGCAATCTTTGTAAAGACCTTTGGTACATCATTCCTGTAAAGTTTGCTTGAATTTGCTTCAATGGTTTCAGAGGAGAAGATGAAAATGTGATTTCCCATAGGGTCCAATGTTAAGCCATGCTCCATGCTGGCGGTGATGCTGAACAAAATGAGCAATCTTCGTTAAGAACCTTCAAACATGATTCCTGTAAAGTTTGGTTAAATTTGCTTCAGTGGTTTCAGAGGACCATATGAAATGTGGTTTCCCCCCATAAGGTCCAATGTTAAACTACATTTCGTGCTAGCGGCCGTGTTTTTTTATCGGATCAGAAAGGCACCAACTATAACTCCTTGTAGCAAGGTTCAAGTCAGCTGATCTAATATTTGAAGGATTTTGGTTCAATGATGATCGATCCTGGTCCCCCAAACTAGGAAGGCCTCTCCTTTACCTCCTATATGTCTGTATTATCTTCTCAAGGGCAGGGGTGTCATTAGACACCACCAAACTCCTTGTAGCCAGGTTTAAGTCAGCTGAGCTGATATTTGAAGGACTTTGGTTCCTGGTCCCCAGACTAGGAAGGCCTCTCCTTTACCTCCTATATGTATTATCTGCTCAAAGGCAGGGGTGTCATTAGAAACAACCAAACTCTTTGTAGCCAAGTTTAAGTCAGCTGATCTGATATTTGAAAGACTTTGGTTCCTGGTCCCCCAGACTAGGACGATCTCTCCTTTACCTCCTATAGGTCTGTATTATCTGCTCAAAGGCAGGGTATCATTAGACAACACCTAACTCCTTGTAGCCAGGTTTAAGTCAGCTGAGCTGATATTTGAAGGACTTTGGTACCTGGTCCCCCAGACTAGGAAGGCCTCTACTTTACCTCACATAGGTCTGTATTATCTGCTCAAAGGCAGGGGTATCATTAGACACCACCTAACTCCTTGTAGCTAGGTTCAAGTCAGCTGATCTGAAATTTGAAGGACTTTGGTTTTCTGTCAATTTGGTTTCTGCATGGTCCCCCAGACTAGGAAGGCCTCTCCATTACCTCTTTTATTCTGCATAGATCTGTCCTTGGCCTATTTTGGCTTTTCTTTGGAGATACCATTGGTAATTGGTTCTCTATCAGGTTTTACACATATTTCGATTATTTCGATTTACATTTCCAAATGTTTTTATTTGATATGCACTGAAGAGACATACCTTGTCGAAATGTGCATATGCAGACATTAAATTCACAGTTACTTCAGTATTTTGTTATTTGTTACAATTGGGCCTATGCCTCTGCTGGTGGACTGTTAGTCCTAAGGGGAATTCAACAACCCAGTAGCAAGTTATTTTGGTGCTGGCCCAAAAACTGATTTCGTTTGAAAACTTGCAATATTTAAACTTTAGAAAAATTTGTTCAATACTAAGGAGTATCTACCTCCTGCATAGCTCTGTCCTTAGCTGATTTTGGCTTTTTCTATTGAGATACTATTGGTAATGTGTTCTCTTTCAGGTGTTACACATATTTCGGTTTATTCATTTGATATTTGAAGGACTTTGGTTCCTGGTCCCCCAGACTAGGAAGGCCTCTCCTTCACCTCCTATATGTCTGTATTATCTGCTCAAAGGCAGGGGTATCATTAGACACCAACCAACACCTTTTAGCCAGGTTTAAGTCAGCTGATTTGATATTTGAAGGACTTTGATTCCTGGCCCCCAGACTAGGAAGGCCTCTCCTTTACTTCCTATAGGTCTGTATTATCTGCTCAAAGGCAGGGGTGTCATTAGAAACATCCAAACTCTTTGTAGCCAGGTTTAAGTCAGCTGATCTGATATTTGAAAGACTTTGGTTCCTGGTCCCCCAGACTAGGAAGATCTCTCCTTTACCTCCTATAGGTCTGTATTATCTGCTCAAAGGCAGGGTATCATTAGGCA
The DNA here is from genome assembly GCA_002080025.1 of Modiolus philippinarum. Lineage (NCBI taxonomy): Eukaryota > Metazoa > Mollusca > Bivalvia > Mytilida > Modiolidae > Modiolus > Modiolus philippinarum. The sequence goes on from MJUU01024184.1 coordinate 46,860, forward strand.
ACACCTAACTCCTTGTAGCCAGGTTTAAGTCAGCTGAGCTGATATTTGAAGGACTTTGGTACCTGGTCCCCAGACTAGGAAGGCCTCTCCTTTACCTCCTATATGTATTATCTGCTCAAACGCAGGGTATCATTCAACACCAACTAACACCTTTTAGCCAGGTTAAAGTCAGCTGATTTGATATTTGAAGGACTTTGGTTCCTGGTTCCCCAGACTAGGAAGGTCTCTCCTTTACCTCCCAAAGATAGGTCTGTATTATCTGCTCAAAGGCAGGGGTATCATGAGACACCACCTAACTCCTTGCATAGCCAGATTTAAGTCAGCTGATCTGATATTTGATGGACTTTGGTTCCTGATCCCCCAGACCAGGAAGGCCTCTCCTTTACCTCCTATATGTCTGTATATCTGCTTAAAGGCAGGGGTATCATTAGACAACACCCAACTCCTTGTAGCCAGGTTCAAGTCAGCTGATCTCATATTTGAAGGACTTTGGAACCTGGTCCCCAGACTAGGAAGGCCTTTCCTTTACCTCCTCTAGGTCTGTATTATCTGCTCAAAGGCAGGGGTATCATTAGACATCATATAACTCCTTGTATAGTCAGGCTTAAGTCAGCTGATTTGATATGTGATGGACTTTGGTTCCTGGCCCCCAGACTAGGAAGGCCTCTCCTTTACCTCCTATAGGTCTGTATTATCTGCTCAAAGGCAGGGGTATCATTAGACAAAATCTTACTCTTTGTAGCCAGGAATAAGTCAGCTGACTTGATATTTGAAGGACTTTGGTATCTGGCCCCCAGACTAGGAAGGCCTCTCCTTTATCTCCTATATGTCTGTATTATCTGCTCAAAGGCAGGGGTATCATAAGACACCACCTAACTCCTTGTATAGCCAGGTTCAAGTCAGCTGATTTGATATTTGAAGGACTTTGGAACCTGGTCCCCAAACTAGGAAGGCCTCTCCTTTACCTCCTATAGGTCTGTATTATCTGCTCAAAGAAATTGATTTTCTGATATCATAAAATTGATTTTCTGATATCAAATAATCGATTTTCTGATATCAAATAATCAAATTTCTGATATCAGAAAATCAGTTATATTTCTTGATATCAGAAATTCGATTTTTTTATATCAAAAAATATTTTCTGATATCAAGAAAATATTTTTTGATATCAAAAAATCTGAATTTCTGATATCAAAAAATCGATTTTCTGATATAAAAAAAAAGTCGTTTTTTTTATATCAGAAAATATTTTTTGATATCAGAAAATAATTTTTGATATAAAAAAATAATTTTTGATATCAAAAAATAATTTTTGATATCAAAAATATTTTTTGATATCAGAAAATGAGGAATAAATAGCAAAATGGCACCTCATATATTATCTGCTCATAGGCAGGGGTATCATTAGACAAAATCTAACTCTTTGTAGCCAGGTTTAAGTCAGCTGACTTGATATTTGAAGGACTTTGGTATCTGGCCCCCAGATTAGGAAGGCATCTCCTTTATCTCCTATATGTCTGTATTACCTGCTCAAAGTCAGGGGTATCATTATACACCACCTAACTCCTTGTATAGCCAGGTTCAAGTCAGCTGATTTGATATTTGAAGGACTTTGGTTCCTGGCCCCCAGACTAGGAAGGCCTCTCCTTTACCTCCTATAGGTCTGTATTATCTGCTCAATGGCAGGGGTATCATTAGATACCAACTAACACCTTTCAGCTAGGTTAAAGTCAGCTGATCTGATATTTGAAGGACTTTGGTATCTGGTCCCCAGACTAGGAAGGCCTCTCCTTTATCTCCTATAGGTCTGTATTATCTGCTCAAAGGCAGGGGTATCATTAGATACAAACTTACACCTTTCAGCTAGGTTTAAGTCAGCTGATCTGATATTTGAAGGACTTTGGTTCCTTGTCCCCCAAACTAGGAA
>MJUU01024185.1:9057-20493 GCA_002080025.1 Modiolus philippinarum
TATGTACTGTGTCCACAACTGTATTGTTTCTTTGCACTTGCCATATTGATTCAGGGTTCAATGAGTTGGGGTAAAACTGGCTGCTCTATTTTAAGTAAATTAGCTACACGAGTTCAATCATTAAAGTACACAGTTTTAACTTGAAATAATAACATGTACTAATTATTAATTCGTAAATCAAACTGCAATCAGCTGATACCTCTGAACAAAACAATTATATCTGCTTCTAATCAGGTTGTTCTGAATGAACTTCTAGAATTTGTATGTGGAGGTAAAAATACAGGTAACTTTGTTTAGGGTTTTATTCAAAGATTTATTTACTTCTTCAATATTATCGTAACAACCTGAATAGTATGGCGTTTCGGTTTGACCTCACATTGACCCCTGATTGATTATGTTTAAACAATTATTTACATATAGTCTTAACAAAGCATCCTGTTCTTTATTTTGATAATGGGTGATATTATAAAGAGCTGTTGAAAAGCCTGCTAATGACAGAGGCTAAATTGAGGGATTAGATGAGAAAGAAGTACAGATTGGGTCACCACTCCAGATATAAAGCTCTGTCACNAATGTTGAGTACAATGGGCGTTTATATTGGCAAATTAATTTTATATAAATTTGGTTCAATAATCCGAAAGTATGTCGCGCGTTTTCACACGCTTTTTGGTATCTCATGTCATGTCATGACATGATTTTTCACTGTCAGAGGTTGGCAACTATGTCTGTCACAGTAATAATTCTCAGCATGAATAACAAAGACATAATAAATGAATGATTCAGAAAACAAAGGTCTATTACACATGGTTATACAGATATTGCACTAAAACCTACAGTCATGTTTCTCACCTAAGCATGGCAATGCAGATATCATACAACAACATGGCAACTCAGTTATCACACCAAAATATGGTAGCATAGGTATCACACCAATAATTGGCAATACAAGATATCACACCAAAACATGACAACACAGATATCACACCAAACCATAGTAACTCAGATAGCTTTAATACAGAATCATGGCAAGGCAGATATCACACCATCAAAACATGGCAACACAGGTATAATCCCAAAATATGGTAGCATATGTATCACACCAATATATGGCAGCACAGAATTCACACCAAGCATGGCAATAAAAATATCACACCAAAGCATGGCAACATGGAAATAAAACACCAAACATGGCAACACAGATATCACTCCAACAACATTGCAATGCAGATATCACACCAATAACATTGCAACACAGATATCACACCAAAACATGGAAACACAGGTATCACTCCAACAACATGGTAATGCAGATATCACACCAACAACTGTGCAACACAGATATCAGACCAAAACATGGCAATACAGATATTGCACCAAATATTGCAACAAATATCACATCAAACACAGCAATACAGATGTGTACCAAACCATGGCAACAGAAGTATCACTCCAACAACATGGCAATACAGATATCACACCAACAAAATGGCAACACAGATATCACATAAAAACATGGCAACACAGATATCACACCAAAACATGGCAATACAGATATCACATCAAAACATGGCAACACAAGTATCACACTAAAACATGGCAACACAGATAACACCCCATAACATGGCAATATAAATATCACAACAAAACATGGATAACAGTTATCACACCAAAACATGGCAACACAGATATCATACCAACAATTGTGCAACACAGATATCACACCAAAACATGGCAATACATATTGCACCAAATATGGCAACAGATATCACACCAAACACAGCAATACAGATATGTACCAAACCATGGCAACAGAAGTATCACTCCAACAACATGGCAATACAGATATCACATCAGAACATGGCAACAAAAATATCACACCAAAACATGCCAACACAGATATCACACCCAAACATGGCAAAACAGACATCACATCAGCAAACAGGTATCAAACCAAAACATGCCAACACAGATATCATGCCAAAACATGGCAAGACTAGTATCACACCAAAACATGGCAACACAAGATATCAAACCAAAACATGGAAATACAGATATCACATCAAAACATGGCAACACAAATATCCTACCAAAACATTGCAACTCAGATATCACACTTAAATATAACATTACAGGTATCACAGCAAAACATGGCAACACAGGTATCACACCAAAACATGGCAATACAGGTATCACACCAAAACCTGGCAAGACCATTATCACACCAAAACATGGTAATGCAGATATCACACCAAAACATCACACCAAAAAGGGCAATACTGGTATCACACCAACAACATAGGAACACAGATATCACACCAAAACATGGCAACACAGATATCACTCCAAAACATGGCAATACAGGTATCACACCAAACCATAGCAAGTCATAGGTACAAAAAATATAGCAGCTCATAGATAAAACTTAAACATGACAGTACAGGAACAAAAGAAAAGGTTTAACGTTTTGCCAAGAATGAAACATTAACATGTGAATATTACCATTCATGAAACAGTGACAAATAGTAGTTTTCAGCCTCTCTAGCTTAGATTGAAGACTGTCCATCATTTAATTTTAATTTTATGAGTGGTCCATAGTTTGCCAATGATAAGACAGAATCCTGATGATTCCTGTCCTATGATTGTCAAACTTTCCTGTCCTTGACCTTTCATCATAGCCAAATTAACCGTGTATATATGAAAAAGAAAGGAAATGGGGTAAATGTCAAGGAGACAAGATCCCATATCACATGAATTAGTTGTTTTTGTCTTGATATGGTAGATATATGGCATAAATATTGCTCAGTGAATGTTTTAACGATAATTACTATGTCAGGCTGAATTTTTTTTTTATTCCACAATGTTTTAGGAAATCTGTCTGACATACATCACTAAGGTTCAGTGCATCAAATATTAAAATTGTGCTTGAACCTAGGGCATGAGGTCAGGTGAACCAATATCCAATATTCATGCCAACAATTTGCCTTAGTGGACTCCTATTGTTATGCCTACTGTTGTATATCAATAAGCAATGCATGAGAAACATCCATTGTCCACATTTTATTTGATAGTTGTAGTCTATGGTCCACCAAATCAAGAAAAATATATAAAAAGGTCATCATAGAACTCTGGTTCCGCAGCTTGTTCAAGTTAAGCATAAGAAGTAGGTTACAAAAGTCATAAACAACTGATTATAAGCTTCGGCTATGGAGTTATATTAGTAGATTGACATTTTGCAAGCTCTTCTGTACAAAACAGAGTGAAATGTAATGTACATCATGTACATAGTATTCATTGAAAAAGTTAATATTTCTTCTTTATTTTTCAGCATTCAGTTTGATATCGACATATACATTGTTACTAAAGAATAGTCTACAGACTTTTGTTGTGCAAGTATGACGACAAGGGCCATAACTCCTTCTGACTACTATATATCTCACAGACAACAATGCATGGACAACACTATGAGAGTTTCCTAGGGTCTGGTCACTATTCAGCAGTTATGGGTAAATGTAAGTTTTTTAGTTAGAAGTATGTTGTTTTATTACATCCTGAATTTTTTATGCAGTGATATGGGGGTGGAAGGCCGAGCTTATTATTTTCCTTTGTCCATCTCTCCGTCTGTAGGTCTTTTGAGTAACCATCCATTTGCAAAGTTCTTAAGTTTAGATTTTTTTTTTACATTTGAGATCATTTGAACATGGATCTTGATTTTCTGTGTATTTAATCCATATTGGCATCAATGCTTATGTGAATTCCAATGGCAACTACATTCTAATTGACACTAGTATTTAGGATCTAGTTAGATAGTCACACAGAACTTTTATAAATTAATTATATTAAATTATAGATCAATTATCCCCCCCCATTAAAATGCAGAGAAATGTCATAAAAAGTAATTAATGAATGAATTATGATGTAATTTTGATTAGCATATTGTAGTCAAATTGACCCTGGACTTTCTACACAGAGATAAAATCAAACATGGTTGTCACGCTTTAATTTCAATAATATATTTATTCAACAGGTCTTTGTAAGGTCAATGTATATAAATGGTATAGGGTAATGGACGTAGGGTCACGATCGGTCACCAGGTCTTATCAGTGGCCATTTTGTCTGACCTGGGACAAGTTTACCTGTTTTAACATGTAATCAGCAATAATATTTTAATTATCATCTCACAAAATGGCTTTAGAGCCAGAAGGGAACATGTTGTATATGTACGCAAGACCTTTTTAACAGTAACATAATAAATTAATCAATATGTATTTCTAAATATATATCAGTGCAAAAGAATCAGTCGAGCTTGTACAAAATTTAAATTGTCTTCTTATAAAAGTTAAAGTTAAGTCATCCGGAAAAGTTTAGACAAGTACAATCAATTAAAACGCTGACGTTAGTACAACTGTCTCATTCTTATGTCATACATTGTACTATTTTGTACAAATAGAAAAACAACAGATACATATCCCTGTGTGAAAAATTGTTTTTTGGAATAAAAAGAAAGAGCACATCATCTTGTTTACTGACCCCTCCCACATCGCCCAATCAAAGGATGAACAATAATATTAATTTTTTCCTTCAGTGCAAATGCATTTTAATTGTATTACATTTTAAGAGCACCTTACATTTAATCACTATTTTATTTATTTTTCATACAGTATATGTTTCATAACTGTGTGGATGAAATAGGAGTGGGGTTTAGTGAATGAATATTCTGCATAATTTATATCAATAACTGCTCCTCTTGTTGTTATTCCTGTTGTCAACATGGTTAATAGAATACAGATCTGTTTTCAATACTGGTCTTCTCATGTAACAAGTCCCACTGAAACTAAATTCAATTGTTTCATATTCTGCAATTTTTATGCCCCCAACAGTAAAAGTGGAGGGTATGTTGTTTTACTCTTGTCTGTCCTTACGTCTGTCTGTGTGTCAGTCTTCCTGTCATTTTGTCTGTATGTCTGTCGTCAATCCCTTAGAGCATAAGTGTGTAATGGGCACGAAGCCTTGTGCTGGGGAAATGCTATCCTCTATAATTTTAATAATATCAGTTTTCCAAATTGACTTATTTGATACCAATTAACCAGCCATATGACTGCACCCTATACATATATAGTAATCAGTCTGTCCGTGTGTCCATCTATCTGTCAGCATTTTCCATGTTTCCATATTTGGTATGTAACTTCCTTATGATGAGAGCTTTCTTCTGGTACCATACTTGTACATTTTGACCTTGACCTTGCCCTGAGGGCAATTTTAAAAAAACTTTAACCTTGCCTATAGAGGGTAAGCTTTTAGCGGTAGGGTGTTTATATTTGGTATGTAACTTCCTTATGATGAGAGCTTTCTAGTGATACCAAATTTGTAGACATTTTGGCCTTGACCTTGCCCTGAGGACAATTTTTAAAAAAACTTTAACCTTGCCTCTAGAAGGTAGACTTTTAGTTTTAGGGTGTTCATATTTGGTATGTAACTTCCTTATGATGAGAGCTTTCTTCTGGTACCATACTTGTAGACATATTGACCTTGACCTTCCTCCGAGGGCAATTTGTAAAAAACTTTAACCATGCCTCTAGAAGGTAGGTTTTTAGTGGTAGGGTGTTTATATTTTGTATGTCACTTCCTTATGGTTGTACCATATTTGTAGACATTTTGACCTTGACCTTGCCGTGAGGGCAATTTTTTTAAAAACTTTAACTTTGCTTCTAGAATTAAGTTGTTTAATGATAGGGTGTTTATATTTGATATATTTGACTTTCTTGTAAAGGAAGCTTTCTATTACTTGCGAATTTATTGTGCATTGAGGTTACTGGAATCCCTGGCGAGCTATGTTGTCTTCTGACAACTCTTGTTTATTATACGACCGCAAAAATTTTGCGATCGCATAATGGTATTGCTTTGGTGTCGTTGGCGTCGTCGTTAGTGTCTTTGGACAGCATAACTTTGCTTCTAGTGGACAGATCTTTATGAAATTTAAGTATGATGTATCTTGGCACACGTGTAAACAGAGGTTTTTAATTATAGTTGGTTGCCCCGCCCGTTTTAGAGAAAGGGGTGACATTGGGCGTATTCACATATTTGACTGTAGAATCTTAATTATTCATTGGATTTTGATGGGGTTTGTTTCAGTGTGCTGCTGAGGAAATTTCCAATCTGCATTATGCCAACAGATTTCATGTTGCATGTACCGCTCACGAGATAAATGGGCCCAACAGGGGCAAATCTCAAAAAAAAAAAAATTTTTTTATTTTAAGTCCCATTTTGATGCAGTTTTTTTTCAATGGATTCCTTGTGTAAAAATTAATGAGCCCCTTAGCTATTAGATTTTTGGTAACTTGTTTCCCTTCCCAGTTATGAGGGACCGAACGGGGCCAAAATTGTGAATTTGCAGTTTATTTAAAATTTTTATTTTTCATTGGATTTCGATGGGATTTTTTTCTTTGGATTCTCCTTGATCTAAGCCATCTACGGATTTGGCGTAGCTCTTACCGTTACCAAGCTACAAGGGGTCAAAGGGGCTAAAATTGCAATTTTTTCTAAATATGTTAAATCTTTATTTTTCATCGAATTTTGATGGGATTTTTTTCTTTGGATTCCTCTTGATGTAAGCTTTCAGTAATATGTCAACGGATTTGGCGTAGCTCTTACCGTTTCCGAGCTACAAGGGGTCAAAGGGGCCAAAATTGCAATTTTTCTAAATACGTCAAATCTTTATTTTACATTGGATTTTGATGGGATTTTTTGGATTCCTCTTGATCTAAGCTTTCAGTAGTATGTCAACGGATTTGGCGTAGCTCTTATGTTTCCGAGCTACAAGGGGTCAAAGGGGCAAAAAAAGCAATTTTTCTAAATATGTCAAATCTTTATTTTTCATCAGATTACGATGGAATTTTTTTCTTTGGATTTCTCTTGATGTAAGCTTTTAGTTGATAGTAACATATTTTGCATAGCTCCTACAGTTTTTTTTATGAATAAGTGATCAAAAGGGTTGATTTTTTCCCTAGTTTGTGTCCAGCTAATAACTGTGTCAAGCTTCTTTTAGTGTCCATCTAATTATTGAGTCGAGCTTTTTACTGTGTCCACATTCACTTCAAACTACTTTTGTTGAAATTTCAGTGGACGACATACTGCGGTCGTATCATGCTGTGCTCAGCGTAGCCCTTTATTAATGACATTTTTAACAGGGGTACCAGCTCCTCCTTCAGTTTTCAACCCAGATCTTTGAAACTTTATAGAATGTTTTTTTTTGTTTTATGTTAGTTTGATAGGGAAAATATTTACTGCAAAAAAGGAGATGATTGGAAAGTGAATGATATGAATGGATGAATTAAAAATACTTCAAAATCAAGTCAATTCCGCATCCATGTGGAGATACGCCAATCAAATGTGCCGTGTATTAGTGTTTATCAGCTTACTCCATGCTACACCTTATAGATTTATAGCTAATAAAATGCATTTCACTGTTTGGTTTCTGTCATATTTTGTTAATCAATGACTTGTATGCATTAATGACGGCAATCAGGACCATTGCAGTCTACAATATTCTGGTGCATTTCCATCTGCTTTGTCTTTTAGCCTCTTGGACTTTGCCTCTTTAACAAATCTGTTCAGTATTTTTATGCCCCCCTCAAACAAAGTTTGGGGTATATAGGAATCACCCTGTCCGTTCGTCTGTCCAACTGTCCATATGTCCGTATGTCCATATGCCGACTGTCCATCCATCTGTCTGTCTGACTGTCCGTCCATCCATCAATCTGTCTGTCTGTCTGTCCGTCCATCCATGTCAGTGCATGTTCTCCTAAACTGATGCTTGGATTTTGATGAAATGTTGCACAGTTGTAGTACACCATCTGAAGATGGGCATGAAGTAATATGGTTGCTGTCCAAAATTTTTAAGGGGAGATAATTTGTCTTTTAATATTTTCTGGAAAAAAAGGGGGGGAACCTTGTCAGCACATTTTCTCCAAAATGGCGGTTTAGATTTTGATGAATTATTACACATTTATAGTACACCACCTGAAGATGTGCATGAAGTAATATGGCTGCTGTCTGAAATTTTGAAGGGGAGATAATTTTTCTTTTAATATTTTCTGGAAAAGGGGGGACGAACTTTGTCTGCACATGTTCTCCAAAATGGCTGCTTGGATTTTGATGAAATGTAATAGAGTTGTAGAACATTACCTGAAGATGTGCATGAAGTAATATGGTTGCTGTCTGAAATTTTGAAGGGGAGATAATTTGTCTTTGAAAATTTTCTCCAAAACAAGGGGTGGGGGGAGGGTTGAACCTTGTCAGCGCATGCTTTCTTAAAAGGTTGCTAGGATTTTGATGTAATGTTATACAGTGGTAGTACACCACCTGAAGATGTGCATGAAATAATATGGCTGCTGCTTGAAATTTTGAAGGGGAGATAATTCTTTTTGAGAAAAAGAGGGGTGAACTTTGTCAGTGCATGTTCTCCTAACGGGTACTTGCATATTACACAGTTGTAGTATTCCACCTTTAATTTACACTTGCCATATTGATTCACGGTTCAATTAGTGGGGGGGGGAGTATACCTGGCTGCCATTGGTTACAGCTCTATTTGTTATTACCCACATTAGATATAAAAAATTGTAAAGTAAAAAGCAACGATCGAAGTATACAAACTGATGTAATTGAATATGGGCAATATTATTTTTTTTTACAAATAAACATAAAGCTATAAGCAGATCAAAAGAAGTCATTAGGGTCATCCAACTTATATTTAATTCACAATAGACACTGACGTTAGATGATGCAAAAAGAGACACCTCGATCTGTTTGAATGCGTAAAGGAAGTAAACCCAATCCCTTTCCCCATACATAGATACATGTGACTTTCCATTGAGAAAAAGAAAGATGTTCAATAAGAATTATTGTGTTTTCCTATCATATTGGAAAAATACATTTAGTAAAAAAAAAAAAAATGAGATAGATTTAGGTATATTATACCTTTTTAATTTACATATAAAATATCAAAGCTTGTTTAAGATTTCCCCTCAATGGGCCTCTGTGCAAGCTGGATAACTTGGAAGCCATATTTTTTCCTTGACCTTCAACTCAAGGTTTATTGTTGATGTGTATCACACATGCATATTTCAAAAATAATTCTCTCATTTATCCATATCAACAAATGTGACAACTCCTAGGGATAAGAGATCATTGACAAAAAGACAGATTTCAGTTTACAACAAGTGATTTGGATATTGATTACTAAGTTATTTTTAGAGGATAGCATATTTTTTCGTAGCCTGTGACTGGGTTTTATTTAGAATACATGTGACACTTTATAGGATTATGGAGAATATTGATATCTAAATTGTACAAAAGGAGAAAAAGAAAAGGTTGTAATCAAAAACAGTAATTAACACTTTGTGACATTCCAGTGAGAAGTGGGGGATTTATGAGAGATTGAGATGTAAATTTATTTGTATTGACTTGAAATTATCTTTCTATGGTTGGTTGGAATTAAAGTGTCATTTCGAATTGTAGAACTTTAAATACTAGTACACAGAAATAAGAATTCAATAACTGATGCGTGAATAATGTCCGAGTGGTCAATCGCTTGCCGGTAATGTGTAGATCTTATAAAATGGTATGGGTTGGGGATCCAACTCAAGTCACGGAAAATAACGAATTAGTATACACCGATCTGGATAGTTATAATAAAACCAATGAGAAAGGTAAAATATATTAAAGATTTTGTCATTTATAGAATCGATTTATATATATGTGTAGACTTGTAACTTGGGTCAGAATGTACTGTTATGTAAGAAAATAGGTTAATGTGTGACATAAATATTGAACCATGGTAACCTGATTTTGTTGAGTGACTATGTACTGTACACACTTTATGAGGTAAATTTAAGATATAAACTAGAGAAATAATATGTAAATTGGGATGAAACTCAGTACATGCAGTCCTTTGATCTTCCCTATTGTTTTGTGCATTACCAAGATTGCAGAAATCTGACTAATTTTTTGGTCTTGATCTTGAAGATATGGATCGGAACCAAGATGACAAGATTTGAGCATGGAATCAAAATAGGTCCCAGCTCTGCTAGATTTTCTGTACAAAATTGTCTGATATCAAGGAAGATAGTTTACACACAATCAAAGATGTTATATGAATTACTTATGTAAAAATCAAAAGTGATTAAAATGGTCCAAAGACAAATGTAAAATGATTTCATATTTGTGAATCTTCCCAAGTCAAGTGTTTTAGGACCATGTCCTTCACCACAAACCCTGTTCTTTTTAGATCAATTTCTCAGTAACTATTTATGGCACATCAAATTGGTTGGTCTCATGACATAAATGATGATACAAGTATTTCATGGTTTTTGTCTGTGACCTCAATTTCATGGTCCACTAATTACATTAAGTTTTCCAGTATCTGTTGATATTTGTTATATGGGTTGGTCTCGGGTAGATGTCATAGGACTTGTGTCTGTGACCTCAAATTCATGGTCCAGCGATCATGTTGAGTTTCCCATTATCTGTTTATTGTAGATCAATATATTTTGGTATGTGGGTCAGTCTTTAATGGAACATTACAGTCTGTTATTTGGATTTTGCCCTTGACCTATTTTTCACGATCTAGTGAACATGTTTGATTTTTCAATATCGATTAGTGGTAGGTCAATGATATTTGACATTTAGGTTGGTTTTGAGTAGAACATGACAGACTGTTATATTGCTTTCGTTACTTACCCCTATTTCACTATAGCAAACATGTTAATTTTTTCTGATTTAAGTCAGTTTGAGTTTTCACATCAATTTAGTGGCCAAGCAGGGGCGGGCAAGACATCAATGAGGGTCCACACTTGTTTCTTGAAAACACTATTCAAAAAACTAAACTTGATTGCAATGGTTCTTAGGAAGCCCACTTTAAAAGTTCCAACTGGCCCACTCACAATCCAAAATAACTGTCAGCATTGGACATACATCAACAATTGGCCATAGGGATATCATATTGAAACCTTTGAAAGATCTGCAAGCAGACATTATTTCAAGATGAGGAACACAGGCACAAAATGATTTTTTAGCCTGTTTTAAGGAGTACATGTATTCACAAGAGATCTAGATTATTGTGCCTGTCTTACATGTCTTAATTAGTTTTAATACAAAGTCACAAATTTTGATGTTTTTGTCTTTTGTTTAGATATATTCCTCAAAAATAAATTGAAATGTGACACATAACTTATTTTGAATCACCAAGCAATTTAGTAATTGAATATTTAATTTGTTTAATGTCAATATTTTTTGAAGATCACAATTTTTTTAATAACAATTGCAAGCATATTTAAATGTGGGCGTATCAGCAATTGACATGTTAAATGTCTTCATACCTTAGGCAAAAGCAGGTAAAAATTCATGTGATGTCATGATATACATTATATATCAATACCCCAT
>MJUU01024185.1:27857-38916 GCA_002080025.1 Modiolus philippinarum
GTTCCGATCCGACAAAAAACATGGCCGCCAGCACGGAACATGGTTTAACATTGGACCCTATGGGAAAATTCACATTTTCTTCTTCTCCTTTGAAACCACTGAAGCAAATGCAACCAAACTTTACAGAAATGATGTACTAAAGGTCCTTAACAAAGATTGCTCATTTCTTTCCGATCCGATAAAGAACATGGCCGCCACATGGAACATAGTTTAACATTGGCCCTATGGGAAATTCACATTTTCATCTTCTCCTCTGAAACCACTGAAGCAAATTTAATCAAACTTTACAGGAATGATGTAGGGAAGGTGATTTACAAAGATTGCTCATTTCTTTCCGATCCGATAAAAAACATGGCAGCCAGTGCAGAACTTAGGTTTAACATTGGACCCTATGGAAAAATTCACATTTTCTTCTTCTCCTCTGAAACCGCTGAAGCAAATTCAACCGAACTTTACAGGACTGATGTACTGATGGTCCTGAACAAAGATTGCTCATTTCGTTCTGATCTGATAAAAAACATGGCTACCAGCACGGAAGATAATTTAACATTTGGCCTATGGGAAATTCACATTTTCATCTTCTCCTCTGAAACAACGGAAGCAAATTCAACCAAACTTTACAGGAATGATGTATGTAAGGTCCTTTACAAAGATTGCTCATTTCCTTCCGATCCGATAAAAAACTTGGCCCCAGCGCGGAACTTAGGTTTTACATTGGACCCTATGGGAGAATTCACATTTTCTTCTTCCCCTCTGAAACCACTGAAGCAAATGCAACCAAACTTTACAGGAATGATGTACTAAAGGTCCTTAACAAAGATTGCTCATTTCGTTCTGATCCGATAAAAAACATGGCCGCCAGCACGGAACATAGTTTAACATTGGCCCTATGGGAAATTCACATTTTCATCTTCACCGAAGCAAATTCAACCAAACTTTACAGGAATGATGTATAGAAGGTCCTTTTACAAAGATTGCTCATTTCGTTTCCATCCAATAAAAAACATGGCTTCCAGCGCGGATCTAAGGTTTAACATTGGACCCCATGGGAAAATTTCCATTTTCCTCTTCTCTTCTGAAACTGCTGAAGCAAATTCAACCAAATTAACTGTTCAGCATTTTGTCAGGTGAGCGATATGAGTGGGGGTATACCTAGCACGACAACGCGTGCAACCTCATGTTGAGGTTAAACAAACAGAACTGTTTTATTGCATTAATTGAGATACAAAATGTATAACAAACAGAACTGCATCTCAATTACTTGAGGTACTCGTGGACAAATTTTAACTTTAGGTGATAATAAAAAATATCATGGATTCTCATGGCCGCCCGCCCCAATTTTTTTTTCACCCGCCTCAAAAATTGTATTATGATTTTTGGCCTATTTGGATAAATTTCTTTTAAGATACAACATTTTTCACAAAATTAGATAAAAAAATATAAAATGAAATTCGCCTACCCGCGCCAAATTTTGAAAAAAATGGATGAGAATCTAGGAATTATTTTTTCAGATCAAATCATTCAAAAAAGTGCATGCAATAGAATGTCTATGGCTTTTACACCCAATGGACCAATGAAAATAGTTCAAGCTAGAAGGATGCTACAGCTTAGGAGGTTTAACTATGATTAAATTTGAATGGGGTCCAGAAAAAATAGTTCAAGCTAGAGTGATGTTAGAGGTTTGGAGGTGTAACTATGATTAAATTTGAATGGGTACCAGCAAAAATGGTTCAAGCTAGAGGGATGTTAGAGGTTTGGAGGTGTAACTATGATTAAATTTGAATGGGGCCCAGAAAAAATAGTTCAAACTAGAGGGATGTTTGAGCTTCGGAGGTTTAACTATGATTAAATTTGAATGGGGTCCAGAAAAAATAGTTCAAACTAGAGGGATGTTAGAGCTTCAGAGGTGCAACTATGATTAAATTTGAATGGGGTCCAGAAAAAATAGTTCAAACTAGAGGTATATTAGAGCTTCGGAGGTTTAACTATGATTAAATTTGAATGGGGTCCAGAAAAAATAGTTCAAACTAGAGGGATGTTAGAGCTTGGGAGGTTTAACTATGATTAAATTTGAATGGGGTCCAGAAAAAATAGTTCAAGCTAGAGTGATGTTAGAGCTTTGGAGGTGTAACTATGATTAAATTTGAATGGGGTCAAGAAAAAATAGTTCAATACATTCATGTTTTTTTTCGAGCTATTGCAGTTTGAACTGTTAAAGTTCCACTGTTTGATGAAATTATGGATCCTTCTCCTTTCCTTCCAGTGTAGTATAAATTTTATTTGGATATAGACAAGAAACAAGAGGTAAATGTTCCTCAATACAACAGTGCTATTGTGATCTGACAAAATTTACTGTAACAGTCTCATTGGTATGCCACTTAAACTTGAAAAGATATGAGGAATCATGTCTTATTATGGATTTGGATTTTGTTTTGCTTATATTGAGGGCATTATGTTTCACCACAGCTGTCTGTCAGTCTGTTAACATCTTGATGGGACAGCATATGTCTCTTATAAACAAAAGTACTATCATGTACATATTCTTATACACCACATAAACCTTGTGTTTGGGCATACCATTCTCTAGTTTTACATTGTCCATGTTGACTTATTTCCATCTGTGTAGAATATGATCAATTTTGGATTGCTATATGTCTTTTCCTTTGCTTTATAAAATAACATCAGGCAGGGGACATGTGAAAATATTACTGTTAGAACAAAGACCAGGGAATTCAAAGAAAATTAGCAATATTGGCATAGTGGCCAGCTTTGCACCAGCAAACCGAATTCAGTAGACCAGACCATAATTTTACTAGCAATGTACTATACTGTCAAACAAAACGCAAAATATTTCGGTAGCAACCTGGGATTACTGGTTTTAAAATTTTTAGTAGCCTAGACCAAATTTTAAGGGCTTTGGTAATTTGCATTCCTTAAGACTCAAATATTTTATTACTGAATTTTTCTAATGACATGTGAAGTTGAAACTGGTTCTGATCATGCTGATCAGTTGGATAAATTTTCATGAATGGGTTAAGCCCCATTCGATTTCCCGCCAAATACATTTGGAAAATAATTCTTGGTGTTGATCATTTATCACAAGAGAAAAAGATAATACCACTTAATCCCATTATTACCATGTTTCATCCACTCTCGCAATTAAGATTTCAAAATTTAACTTTCTCTAGTGGATAAAGTATGGTAATGAATGGGATCTTGTGATGTAATCTATCTATATATTACTGCACATCAGAATGTAAATTTGTGCAGATATTACACAAAAGATGGATTTTAACTTCTAATAACCGTCTTAGGTTCTTAACAATTTTTTCACGAAATTACGGATGTTATAATAGCCTTAGTATGTCACTCACATTTTAATCTGCTGTAATATTGAAATCTAAATGAATCCTGGTAGTACTAGACTCTGTCAAAAGTTCACTTCAGGTCATTGTGTTTGTTATTTACAGTGAACAAGACCTGTCTAAACCAAACATCCTTGGATGTTTATTTCTGTTCATTTTACAATAAATGTGTTCTATTGATCATGTTAGTCTTAAATCCTAACACCAAGAACACTTGATACCGAATATAAATTAAAAAGGGTATAACGGAGAAACATCTACAATAGCTGCGAAAATACAAGTACAAGTACAGGGAACTACGCAGGAAAACACAAATAATAGGAAAAAGAAGGGAAACGGGGAATGTGTCAAAGTGACAATGACCCAAAGGGGAGTAATACAACTCAAAGCCATCATAAAATCTTCAATGAACGGTGAGGAAACCCCACACCCAACAGCAGGTCAGAGTTGGCCCCAAAATAAAGAGTAATCAAGTTCAGCGAAATAAACATCATCCTAAATATGCCTTTTTAACATTACAAAGATTTTCCACTTGTTCAGGGTTTGGTTTAGATGGATTTCATTGTGGTTTGTAGTTGTTGCGTCATGATAAAATGACTGCTCTCTACAAATAAGAAGTTGGAAATATGTTTTACATGGCCATTTCATAATAAGATTGGTTAAAATAAAAAGACAAATATTCCTACTGTAAAACCAAAAATTTGAAATAGTTGGATTGTTGCAAACATTTATAATTGCAAGTTTGTCTGTCTGTCTGTCAACACTGACTGTACCTACTTGCCTATTACTTTTCTGCTGTCTCATTCAAATATTGTTTTATGTTTGTAGGATTGTCATTTTATGGCGTCCGTCATCCGTCCATCGTTAGCTCACTTTCAAAAATCTTCTCTGAAACCACTGGGTCAAATGGAACCAAACTTTAACTTAATCATCAATAGGGTATTTTGTTTCAAATTTATTATTTTGTATGTCTTAGGTCAAACAACATGGCTGCCGTTACTAAAAATAGAACATAGGGGTAAATTACAGTTTTTGACAAATAACTCAAAAACTGTTACAGATATAAAAAATCTGACAGCGATAAAAATGATCAGCATGAGAAGATCTACCCATGCTGAAATTTTAAAGCATCTAAGAGTAATTGCCCCTTTTCCGTAAAATTTTAAAAATTTTGATGTTTTTTATTTTTTATTAAAAAAACTGTAACAGATAGAGGTTATTAAAAAACCTGTAACAGATAGAGGTTAAGTTTAAATTGCAAAAATGTTCAGCATGTTAAGATCAACCCACATGGATATTTTGAAGAAAATCCAAGTAGTACCCATATATGAGTTATGGTCCTTTATTGGTCAAATTTTTTGTGATTTTTTACCTTTGTCCTATATTTCTAAAACGCTTTGAGATAGAGGTCAAGTTTAAATTGCAAAAATGTTCAGCATGTTAAGGACTATATTTTATTGAACACATTCAAGTTTTCCGACTGCTTCCAAGATGGCCGCCAGCGGGGAACTTAGTTTACCATTTGACCTAACGAAAAAATTCATACAAAGAACTTCTTCTTGAGAACCACTGAATGGATTTGAACCAAACTGGGCATGAATGATGCTTATGAGGTGCTGACCAGGTGTTGTTACTTTGGTGCTGACCCATCATCCAACATGGCTGCCAGCGGGGATCTTAATTTTAACATTGGACCCTATGGGAAAATGCATACAAAGAACTTCTACTTTAGAACCACTAAATGGATTTGAACCAAACTTAGCATGAATGATGTTTATAAGGTGCTGACCAAATTACTTTGGTGCCAATCTGTCATCTTACATGACCGACAGATTGGACCCTATGGGAACTTAATTTAACAAAAGATCTTCTTCTAGAGAACTGCTGAATAGATTTAATCCAAACTTTGCTTATGAGAAGCTGAGCTAGTGTTGTTACTTCAGTTCTGATCCATCATCCAACATGCCAGCAATGAATTGGACCCTAAGGGGAAATGCATACAAAGATATCATGGAAAACCATTGAATGGATTCAATTTAAACATTGCATAAACGAAACTTGTGAGATTTTGACCCAGCTTGTTACTTTGGTGCTGATCCGTCTTCCGACATGGCCACCAGTAGCAAAACTTAGTGTAACATTGGACCCAGTGGGAAATGCATAAAAAGATCTTCTCCTCTGAAACTGCTTGAACAGTTTCAGTAGAATTTTGATATGATAGTCCTTGTGTGACCCTCTTCAAAGTATTATGTTAAATAACTGCCAGCAGGGAACGTAGATTAACATAGGCCCCTTAAATTTGGAAACTGCATTCAAAAATCTTCTCTGAAACTGCTTGAACAATTTTAATTAAATTTTATAAAAAGTTTCTGATTTTTATGTACATACACCACCAAAGATGGACCATCAATTGGGAATTATAGTGCTGCAGGACCCATGTGAGCGATACGGGCTCATGAGAGCCTCTTGTTTTTGAAAATAAATAATTATACTGCATTTAAATGAATTATTGCCATTTTGGTATTGCTGCAACTCTGATCAATTGTTATTTTGTCACTATACATATATTGTTGCCACATAGCTGGTAAGATCTCTGAAAAACTTTTAGGTGTGTCAGGGCAGGGGTAACATGTTCATTGGTATTAATGTTAAAGGTGGTAGAATGGAGAAGTGAGGTTATTACTTAACCATCCATTTCTCAGTATAAAAACATGTTATTTGTTAAAAAAATCAGAATTGTTTAAATCTGAAAACGGGTTTTACTCGAAAAATTGAAGAAAACCTGCAGAAATAAAGGTCAGGGTAGGATGGGCTTTGAACTGGAAAGATGGAAACACATAAATGTATTATTTAAAGTATTAGTAGAACCTTTTACCTACATCACCATACAACTTTTATTTCTAAAAATTGACCGGTCAGTATTTTATTTTTCAGTATTACACGATGAAGTTAATGATCAGAGAAACTCCCAGACCTCCATAGACGGAACTGTTCTCAGTCCCATGGGACCTCTGGTAATGGACAACGATTATAGTCAGTATGGACCCACATCTGACCGAGTGGTCTCGTCCAGTACGTACAGTGATCCAAAGAAGAAAGTGAAGGGAAATGGTGTTCCAGGGAAGAGTATAGAGGAAGAATTGTGTAGGATTTGTGGTGACCGAGCATCTGGTTATCATTACAATGCACTGAGTTGTGAAGGCTGTAAAGGTAGATAGTTCATTGTTATTTATTATTATTTATTAATTTCGTTATTGTTTTCTCTGATATTGTAACATTAATCACTTTATATGAATCAGGGGACAAGATTAAACAGTGATGGAAATTTTGAAGAGAAAAGTCATAAGTTATTTTGCCCAAAACAGTCCCTAGAAGGCTGGAAATGGTCAAAAATTTGGGCGTCACTATATACCAATACTCAATAAACAGTTTCAGAGTTTAAGGAGTATTTCCAATTGAAACTAAAAATGCTTATAAAAGAATCTGAAAATTCAAAAATTACAGCACTAATTATCACCATTTTTGAAATTTCTCGTTCTTGTCCAGTATGTTATTTATATTTCATAATCAATTTAGATTTAAGAAAAATGAAAAAAAGTCGCAACAAACACCTCAGTCATTTCATGATGATTTTAGAACCATGTCATATCAAAATACTGCCAAAAACATGCACATTTTGTTCTGTAAAAAACTGTGATTATATTTTGTTGAAAAGCATTATTTTTGTCATATATAATAAATTAACATAATTAAAACTCAAAATTAATTTTACTTCTACACAAAATACAAACCACCAAGTAAAGTGAAACAATATATATATAGAATATTACATGGGTAAATCCGTATTACATGCTGTATCAACCCGAGACGCCAATATCATCCTGAAGGCTTGCCTGAGGGATGATATTGGTCGAGGGTTGATACAGCTTGTAATACGGATTTACCCATGTCATATACTGTTTATCATATATTTAAAAAAGAACAAAGGTCTTAGTAGTTTTCTAATTAAAATAACACGTGACCTTTGATACAGATTTTTTAGGTCTGTAATAAAGGGTAGCAGCCGTGACTGATATCGATATCATCACGGGGTGAAGATACAGGACGAAACATGAAGTCTGTATTACACATGCAGGATTCTTGTATTTATAACTAAATATATGATAAAAAGTATTATCAAAGTTGCACACAAAATTTAAAGCAATAATTGAGTTACTGGCACAAAAAAATATAAAACACAGTTAAAGATGTTCACACAAAATGTAAAGAAATTATTGGGTTACTAAATTGAAATAAAACAAGGTGAATTGGTTACTTACACACATGATATATAGCAATGATTTGATTTGCAGTAGAAATTCTATGGCTTAAACTGCAATAACTTGAACACCATGGATGTCTCAAACCCTTTTCTGGTCCATTTGTTCATGTTTAAACATAGTTCGACCTCGACATCTCTTAACACCCTGTTTCTAGAACTGTTTTCAGTGGTCCCTTGGGTGTTCGAGCCAGTGAAGTTCGACTGTAGTGACACATAAAATACAAAGCATTGTCAAAGTCAACTCTCACTCACACAACATCTAAAGCAATACTGTAGAAGCAGAAATATTCATGGGGAATTAAATTTCGTTTATTTCGTGGGTAAGAGTTATCAACGAAATTAAATCCCCACAAATTTAAATTCAAGCAATAGTTATTACTGTACATTATATGAATTCCACGAAAATTTGTCCTCACGAAATTGTTTTTAAGGTTAAATCCACGAAATTTTATCCCCACGAAAAAATAAATGATTATATAGTAATTGAATTAATGATTAAAAAATATAAAGCCTTTAGTAAAGTGCTTACATGCAAAATATGAAGCACATACAAAATATAAAATACATGCATGCAATGATTAACCCTTTCCTTCATGAGACTTGGCTGAGGAGCCAATTTTTGACCATTCTGAATTGAGCTAGAAAATCAAAATGTTCTAGTTTCTTTGTAATTCAACCGAAAAGGTTCATACTTGGTGGAAGTACAAACTGGCCTAAGGTCTTCATGAAAATGCTATCAAAAGCTGGTTACCTGTTACCATGGAGACAGGATGGGACCTCAAAGGGAGCAAAAATGCATTTTTAGACAACTTTTGCCTTCCAAAATCAGGTTTCAAATTTTTAAAAAAATCTGCAGTACACACTACCCCCAGGGGATCACCAAAATTCAAAATTCTACATCTTCAGCTATAGGCTAGGCTATATAGCAAGGATGTATGGTCTCTGAACTTGTCTACTGGCGTGGGGTTGGCCCCATTTGAACCCCCAGGACAGAGGGGGGGGGCACATCCCCCCTCGGGACCCCCTAGAGATATTTGTTTAGTCCCCAGCCACACGCGAAAAACACTCAATTTTTTTGCCCACGTTATATTTTCTTAATAAGCCCATACCCTTATCCTAGAGCCTTAAAAACATCCTCCTATAGCCCTGAAAAGGGGGGGGGGACCTAGAGGCGTCTAAATGAAGGAAATTATAACTCATTGCAACATCTACCTAGACACAGAATAAAGCAATGAGTGCTACTCAGAAAAGAAAAATAATGAAATATAAATGTAAAGCATTTTTATGTTAAAGTAATTTTACACAAAATTTAAAGCAATGATTGGACTATGAAACTAATACACACAAAATTTATTTAACTTATTTAATAAGTTTTACACAAAAATAAAATATAAAGCTTACTCTTAGGTAAATAATTCTAAAATAAATTGAAATGTAAAATTAGGCTGGATTTTCTGCAAAATAAAATTTTCTTGTTAATTTCTCTCAAAAAACAAAAGGGAGATAATTTAAGGAACTTCAATACATTTCAGGATTTTTTAGAAGAAGCATAACCAGGGGAGCTAACTATACATGTAAATATGGAGGGAACTGTGAAATGGACATGTGGATGAGACGAAAATGTCAATCTTGTCGACTGAAACGTTGTTTAGAAGTTGGAATGAAACAAGAATGTAAGTGCAATTTAATCATGTATGAAATCCTCTCATAATGTGAACTCACTTGGTTTATTTTTTTTACTATGCTGGGATAGCAGCCACATTGCATCCTTTGGTGGTTGATAGCTTTTTAATTCAAAGATTCTTATCCCTGCAATTTTCTTGGTCAAGCAGAATTTATCAAAAAAGAAGTCCCTTGATGGTCGTCTTTAAAAAGTTCTGTCGGACATGTGGACATCCCCAGCCAAAATGCCTATTATTTGGGAAAATGTTTCACATTGGACTTTAAGGGAAAACCAGATCAAGACCTCCTGCAAAGGTCACAATCGCTTTTATATGGTATCCTTACAAAACTGATTGGCAAGTCCACACCTTGTCCAAGATGGCTGCTAGCTTCGAACCTAGTGTGACATTTGATCCTATAAAAACATAGATCTTATGCTTTGAAACCTCTGAGCCAATTAGTTCCAAGGTCTTCTACAATGGTCCTTATCTATTCCCCTTATAATACAGTGTCGATATTGATCAGCAGATTTTCAGGAGGTTTGTTTCTTTTGATTCTCACTTCACTGGTCATTAACAGAATTAGCGCAACTTGAAGCCATTTACCAGATATAAGGGGCCTAAAGGATTTAAGAGTTTTATTTTATAAAGTATATATACTTTTCTTTCATAAGATTTTTAGCTCACCTGGCCAAAAAGGCCATGTGAGCTATTGCCATCACTTTGCATCCGTCGTCATCTGTCCATCCGTCCGTCCATCCATCGTAAACTTTTTCAAAAATCTTCTCCTCTGAAACCGCTATGCCAATTTGAACCAAACTTGGCCTGAATCATCACCAGGGTATCTAGATTCAAAATTGTGTTCGATTAGTCCGAGGACCAAACAACATGGCTGCCGTTACTAAAAATAGCACATGAGGTAAATTGCTGTTTTTGGCAAATAACTCAAAAACCATTACAGATATCAAAATCTGACTGTAGTAAAAGTGATCAGCATGACAAGATCTACCTGCCCTGCAATTTTGAAGAAATTCGAAAACCCGTCCTAGAGTTATTGCCCTTTTTCCGTGAAAATTTCAAAATTTTGATATTTATTTTTTATCACAAAAACTATAACAGATAGAGGTCAACTTTTAATTGCATATCAAGATCTACCCACCTTGAAATTTTGAAGAAAATCTGACTACCCATATAGGAGTTTTTGCCCTTTATTGGTCAAATTTAAGAAATTTGATACTTTTTAGCTCATCTGGCCTAAAAGGCCATCTGAGCTTTTGCCATCACTATGCGTCCTACGTCCGTCGTCTGTCTGTCCGTCAACAATTTCAAAAATCTTCTCCTCTGAAACCGCTGGGCCAAATGTAACCATACTTGACTTGAATCATCACCAGGGTATGGCTTCTCAAAATTGTGTTTGATTAGTCGGCTTGTCAAACAACATGGCCGCCATTGCTAAAGATAGAACATAGGGGTAAATTGCAGTTTTTGGCTAATAACTCGAAAACCGTCACAGATATCAAAAATCTGACTGGGGTGAAAATGATCAGCATGATGCGATCTACCCACTGTGCAATTTTGAAGAAAATCTGAAGCCCATCTCGGAGTTATAGCCCCTTTTCCGTAAAATTTTCAAAATGTTTGCATTTTTTATTTTTCATTTCAAAAAGTGTAACAGAAAGAGGTCAAGTGTAAATTGCAAAAATGTTCAGCAT
>MJUU01024185.1:39640-60460 GCA_002080025.1 Modiolus philippinarum
GGAAAATTCAACATTGTCGGATTTCAATGACATTTGGTTTCCAAATTGGTCTTGAAGTCAAAACTTCAAAACTGATGTTAAAAATTGTTCGTTGACCGCCTTTTTCAAAATAGCCGCCAAAAAAGGCGGGAAATTTCAACTTAGTCCAATTTCAATGAAATTTGATTTAGAAGTCGATATTGATGTTGCGACTTCAAAACCGATGTTGAAAATTGTTTGTTGACTGCCATTTACAAAATGACATCTCGAGTCTTCTCGACTTCAAAACTGGTGTCGAAAGTGGTCCTTAGCAAGAACATTTTTTGTCAAAAAAGCCCAACAAAGAAATATAGTAAAACATGATCAAACTTTAAAAACAGTTCAAGATATTGGAGGTGTTTGAGCTACAAAAGTTTGAGAAAC
Source organism: Modiolus philippinarum (assembly GCA_002080025.1). Lineage (NCBI taxonomy): Eukaryota > Metazoa > Mollusca > Bivalvia > Mytilida > Modiolidae > Modiolus > Modiolus philippinarum. Next base: position 40,043 of record MJUU01024185.1, read on the forward strand.
TGAAGATCAACTGTATAACTTACAATGTTACCATGATTTTGGCAACTGAAAGCCAGGTGAGCGATACAGGCTCCTGGGAGCCTCTGGTTGTAATCATTTTAAAAAATCTTCTCCTCAGAAGCCACTGGGCCAATTGTTACCAAACTTGACCTGAATCATCACCAGGGTAAACAGTTTCAAAATTGTGTTCGATTAGTCCGAAAACCAAGCAACATGGCTGCTGTTACTAAAAATAGAACAAAGGGGTAAATTGCATTTTTTGCAAATAACTCGAAAACCGTTACAGATATCAAAAATCTGATAACATGTGAAAATATTCAGCATGTTAAGATCTACCCGCCCTGCAATTTTAAAGAAAATCCGAAATCTAGTGTTGGAGTTATAGCCCTTTTTCCGTAAAATTTTCTTAATTTTAATTTATATATTTTTTTTATTTTAAAAAGTGGAACAGATAGAGGTCAAGTGTAAATTGCAAAAAGGTTCAGCATATCAAGATCTACCCACCCTGAAATTTTGAAGAAAATCGAAAAGCTTTGTAGGAGTTGTTGCCTTTTTTCATGGAATTTTCAAATTTTCATATTTTGTCATCTTTTATATCCATAACTAAAGAAGATGACGGTTTAGTGTAAATTGATTAAAATGTTTGCCATATGCTATGGCAACGTGTAAACTGATGTGTAAAATTGTTCATTGACCACCATTTAAAAAAGGCGGGAAAATTCAACATTGTCCGATTTCAATGAAATTTGGTTTCCAAGTGGATATTGATGTTGCGACTTCAAAACAGGTACTGAAAATTTTTCATTGACTGCCATTTTCAAAATATTTTTTTATTTTGAAAATGGCAGTCAATGAAAAATTTTCAAAAATTCAACATTGTCCAATTTCAATGGAATTTTGTTTCCAAATAGGTCTTGATGTCACAAATTCAAACCAATGTTAAAAATTGTTCATTGACCACCATTTTCAAAATGGCTTCCACAAAAGGCGGAAAAATTCAACATTGTCCGATTTCAATGAAATTTGGTTTCCAAGTGGATATTGTTGTTGTGACTTCAAAATAGGTACTGAAAATTGTTTGTTGACTGCCATTTTCAAAATGGCCACCAAAAAAGGCGGGAAAATTCAACATTGTCCAATTTCAATGGAATTTTGTTTCCAAATAGGTTTTGATGTCACATATTCAAACAAATTGTTTGTTGACTGCCATTTTCAAATTGGCTTCCACAAAAGGTGGGAAAATTCAATATTGTCCCATTTCAATGAAATTTGGTTTTCAAGTGGATATTGATGTTGCGACTTCAAAACAGATGCTGAAAATTGTTTGTTGACCGCCATTTTCAAAATGGCCACCAAAAAAGGCAGTAAAATTTAACATTGTCAAATTTCAATGGAATTTGGTTTCCAAATGGGTATTGATGTAGCAAATTCAAACCAATGTTAAAAATTGTTCGTTCATCGCCATTTCAAAATGGCCACCAAAAAGGCTGGAAAATTCAACATTTTCCTATTTCAAATTTGGTTTCCAAATAAATATTGATGTGGTAACTTCAAAAATATGGTTTTAAAAATTGTTGTTGACAAAATTATGTCTCAACTTCAAAACTGGTGTTGAAAGTGGTCATAAACAAGTACATTTTTGTCAAAAATGGGCAACAAAGAAATTTGTGCGGTTATGCGGATGTAAACTTGGATTCTATTGGCTGATTAACCACCTGCTAAATAACCATGTCCACCCTACACAAGGCAATCAATAATCATGATAATGTAGTGTTTCACCTACATGTAGACCAAAGTCATTCAAAAAAGCGTACATATGAGAATTGTACATAAGGACAAAATTCACAAACATGCAGTAAGCATGGATAAATAAACATATCGTAACTAAAGTTTACTTCCACGTAATGTAAAACTAATTTCAGCATGATATTTACACTAAAAAATTAAAATGTGAAATACATCTACACTTGGAATAACATGTAACTTATATGAAATATTTTATTTGCATTCATTTTCAAAGGTTTTCGCTCCTTGTATTACGAAAACGCCATGTAAACTTTATCACGACTATCATGTTTATACAACATGAAAAATCAATACATCATTCGGCTGTGTATTATCCAGAGTATGCGGTCAGTCGACATAGCGTTTATGTTTATGTGTATAATCGTGTAGTTAAATGAAGGTCATTTTGTAATTATCATTTTCTTAGTAAAACACAAACAGGTTTGCATAACCGCACAAAAATGTTATCATGCATTGAACCAACTAATATGATTATTTAGATAGTGTCGAAAATGGTTGAACGGCGCGACCTTCACAACAAAGAAATATAGTAAAACAAGATCAGACTTTAAATACAGTTTAAAATATTGGTGGTGTTTGAGCTAACAAAGTTTGAGAGACTTAACTTCAACTGTATAACTTAAAATGTTAGCTTCATTGTGGCAACTGAAAGCCAGGTGAGCGATACAGGCTCCTGGGAGCCTCTAGTAATGTTACTTGTTCTGAAAAATGTTGCCAGAATTTGATTTGCTTATACTAGTCACCAAAGTTTGTATAATGGTGAAGATTTTCAGATCCCCGCAAAGAGGGTTAGGAAAAATCAGATTCATGCTTTATATTTTTCTTTAGACATATTTTGTAAGGAAGAAATTTTAATTAACTTCATAATTTATCAAAGCAAAAATGTTCCAGAATAAAGGAATCTATCCGCCTTGTATTGATTTGTAAAAATTTGTGGCACAGTTTTTTAATTGGGTTTTCCAGTTATCGAAATGGTGATGTACGGCGGTTGGGTTGGGTGGGCGGCTGCCAGATCTTGTAAGCGCAACTCCTCTGTGTATGCAGCAAGGACATCATATATAGATGTGCATATTTTCGGGGATATTTCATCGTGCAATTTTTCTAGGAGTTAAGCCCATTTGAACATAGAAATTTATAGGTGTTTTGACCATATGCTTGTAACTCCTCTGTAAACCATTCAACAGAATTTCATGAAATTTTGTATGTAGCAAGGACATCATATGTAGATGTGAATGTTGTTGGAATTTTTATGCCCCTAGATCGAGGATCGGGGGACATATTGTTTTTTTGTCCTGTCTGTCTGTTTGTCCGAAACTTTAACCTTGGCTATAACTTTTGAACTATATAAGGTAGACTTTTGATACTTGGCAAGTGTATAGGTCTAGTCAAGACGAACATAAATATGCAAAAAAAAATTAGGTNGGGGTAAAATTGGGAATCTGGGGGCATATGTAGTGTTTCACAAACACATCTTGTTCATCATACAATTTTTCCAGAAGTTATGCCCCTTTGAACTTAGAAATTTATATGTGTTTTGACCATATGCTTGTAAGCGCAACTCCTCTGTAACCGTTCAACATAATTTTATGAAACTTTTTATGTAGGAAGGACATCATATGTAGATGTGCATATTATCAGGGATTTTCCATCGTGCAATTTTTTCCTGGAGTTATGCCCTTTGAACTTACAACTTAACAGGTGTTTTGACCATATGCTTGTAAGCACAACTCCCCTGTAACTGTTCAACAGAATTTCATGACTTTTATGCTTTGTTTGCAGCAAGGACATCATATGTAGATATGCATATTGCCGGGGATTTTTCTTCGTATAATTTTTCCAGGAGTTATGCCCCTTTGGACTTAGAAATTTATAGATGTTTTGACCATAATCTTGTAAGCGCAACTCCTCTGTAACAGTTCGACAGAATTTCATGAAACTCTGTATGTAGCAAGGACATCATATGTAGATGTCCGTATTGTTGAAGATTTTTCATTGTACAGTTTTTCCAGGAGTTATGCCCTTTGAACTTAGAAATTTATCGTTGTTTTGATCATTTGCTTGTAAGAGCAACTCCTCTGTAACTGTTCAACAGAATTTCATGAAACTTTATATGTAGCAAGGACATCATATATGTAGATGCGATTTTTCATCATGCAATTTCTTCAAACTTAGAAATTTATAGGTGCTTTGACCATATGCCTTTTATTCGACTTTTAAGTAAAGTATACCTTTTGAGTGATTTTTAATAGTGATTGTATAGTATACACTGCACATAATGAGAAGAGTCATGAGTTTAACAGCTTTTCACACAAGTACCTATTTTCTATGAAAATAGTGAAGGGAAACCTGGTTTGATGTCATATCAACATCCATTTCTTGTTTTCCATTTATTTAGCATAAAGGCCATGTCAAGTAATAAATTTAAAACCCTTCTTCAAGATACCTTTTGTTGGTGTGAGATGATTGTATGAAGGATCTTTTTTTTCTCTCTGTAGGTCTGTTATCAGACGAGCAATGTAAAGCACGAGATGCACGACGGAAAGCTAAACAGAAAAAACTGGAAAAGCCTGCTCCTGTTGTTGCTCAGGATTCAGATTCATTAGACAGTCGACCTAGTTGTGAATTTGAAAAACGTGATTCAAAATTTGCTTCAACGCTTTCACCATATGCTGTTATATTTGATCGGCCTATAGATAGTATATCAGAAGATACTCATAAACTGATTGAAAAAATTGTTCGTTTACAGGATAAATATGAATTCCCTGAGGAGGACAAGGTCAACGAAGCTATGGTAAGCTATAATCACAGGGATATTAATTCTGTTTCAAAGTCTTACAATTTATTTACAAGCCAGGTAGAGTATTGGTTCCTTTAGATTTCATGAAGTTCACCCTCATCCCAACCCATCCCACTCCCAAAATAAAATTTTTACTGATAAGTGATCATTTCTTATTAGGGCCTGCATCGAGTAAGGGTGCTCTGTAGTTTTCACTTTGTCTGTGTATCCATCAGTCCATCCGTCTGTCCGTCAACAAATTTTTCCTTCAAAGATTTTTTGGCTTCTATTATTGGGAATGATTTGAATTTGTTCTGAAGCTTGGAAATGATGAGTTGAAGTGTGTAAGCAATTCTCAAGTTTGTCAGACATCCACTTCCTGTTTGCCGATACATTGATTTTTTAACCATAATCAAATTTTTCGTCAACGATTTCTTGGCTTTTAATGGAGGGAATGATTTGAAATTTGGTCTGAAGGTTGGAGATGTTGAGTTGTATTGTATAAGCGATTTTTAAGTTTGTCGGACATCCACTTCCTGTTTGCAGATACTTGGATTTTTTAACCATAACCAAATTTTTGTCACAGATTTCTTGGCTTTTAATGGAGGGAATGATTTGAAATTTGGTCTTAAGCTTGGCAATGATGAGTTGTATTGTGTAAGTGATCTTCAAGTTTGTCTGGCATCCGCTTCCTGTTTACTGTTAGTGTGTTAAACAGAATTTGAATCCACACTTACATCAATTTATATTTTGCCAAGAGTTTCAGGATCGAAATTGTGAGGCCCTCCCGGCAATTCCAGTTTTGACATGCTCTAGTTACCAATCATAAATAAGGAAACATCTCTATCTTAGATGTGGGAACCTCTTGCCATTAATTATTAAAACCACTCTCTATTCAATATGGAAAACCACTCCTGATTTAGAAGTTAACTGATGAAATGGTGATTTTTAGCAAAAATCTCGAATACATTAACCTCAAAATTAACAGTTTGATGTGAAAATTCTAAACATGTTTTAAAAATAACAGGTTTGATTTGAAAACTGCTATAAATAATTACCATTTTATGTCGCAAATGTGTTGACCTCTAGTTAAGCAGTTATTGGTTAGTTTAACAGTGTGGTTGTATAATAAAGGCAGTAGAATCCCGAGCAATAAAAGATTGGTTATTACAAAAAATCAAAGTACAGAGACTTGGCTTAACAAGAACACAGAAAAACAATTAAATTAGACAATACACAATTAGACATTAACTTCAATATGCAGAAATAAAATCACAACAGTCAAAACCAAGGCAATAACAGTGTAATACCATACATCCTAGAGTGACAAGCTTCTTCCGTGAATGATGGTTTACAGTATGAGACGACCCATGTGAGATCGATGCACGCAACCTCGTCTCCCATGGGTAAATGACCAACCATAAGTGTTCATTTTTGTGACAATAATCGTAACCATGACTAAACGTCATAAAACACCTGATGTCACAATGTAAGGTACACTCAAATGGCGACGATGTTGCTTGAACAGTATAGGTTTCGAAATGTTTATTGTCGTATTTTACGGAAGAATTAGCTACTTACATTCGATCAAAATCAAAGATTGGAATATCTTTCACTCATGTAAGAAATTCTTGGTCCTATTCTCTCGTTTCACTGCGCTCCACTTAAGAAAGACGGAATTCCTTACATTCATGAAAGATACCCGGATCTTTGATCTGCTCTCATGTAAGAAGCTATTAGTCTTCTGTTCTGTTAAAAGCACCCATGGCATTGTCAGTGAGTCAGTGTAGGATAAAGTCAAAATTCCAGGAAGATGTGAATCTGTCTGAAAGTTACCATGCATGTATGCATAATATATACTGCTTTATATCCGTGACCCCCTCTGTCAATAATCCATACCTGCTATGACTTTGGAGCTATAAAGGACCAAAGAGGCTAAAGTCTTACTTTCATTTTCCTAAACCTTTTTTATCACAATCTGGTCCTTGACTGGACATAGCTTGGTATCACTGTTCATCCATTGATTCATATTTTAATTGGAGAACTCTTTGATTGTTTAAAAAAACTTGGCAGAATCATTCATAGAGCATGATAGAACAGCATGCACCACAGTTTTTATACCTCGCCACACGAAGTGGCGTGGTATTATGTGATACCCTCAGTCGTGTGTCCGTCCGTCCGTCTGTCCGTCCGTCCATCCCCCGTAGGTTTCCAAATGATAACTTGAAAAAGAAATATCACATGATCTTCAAACTTGGTATGCAAGTTGTTTAACACAAAACTCAGGTCAAGTTCGATTTTGGATTCAGAGGTCTAAGGGGTTCTGGAGTTATGCCCCTTGAAACTTTGAAATTTTGCGAATTTTAGGGTTTCCGACTGATAACTCGTGAACGAAATAACACAAGGTCTTCAAACTTGGTATGTAACTTGTTTATTACAATACTCAGGTCAAGTCCGATTTTGGGTTCAGAGGTCCAAGGGGTTCTGGAGTTATGCCCCTTGAAACTTAGAAATTTTGTGAATTTTAGGGTTTCGGACTGATAGCTTGTGAAGGAAATAACACAAGGTCTTCAAACTTGGTATGTAACTTGTTTACTACAACACTCAGGTCAAGTTCAATTTTGGGTTGAGAGGTCCAAGGGGTTCTGGATTTATGCCCTTTAATAAACTTTGAAATTTTGCAAATTTTAGGGTTTCTGACTGATAACTTGTGAAAGAAATAATGCAAGGTCTTCAATCTTGGTATTTAAGTTGTTTACCAGAAAACTCAGGTCAAGTATGATTTTTGGTTCAGAGGTCCAAGGGGTGCTGGAGTTATGCCCCTTGAAACTTTGAAATTTTGCAAATTTTAGGTTTTGGTACTCATAAATTGTGAATGAAATAACATACTGTCTTCAAACTTGGTATGTAAATTGTTTACCACAAAACACAGGCCAAGTATAATTTTGGGTTCATTGGTACGCATTGTCCTGGAGTTATGCCCCTTTTTACTTAGAAATTTTNGGACGGGGGGGGGGGGAGTAATAGAATTTTGAATGTCTAATGAAATATGCTAATTTGTACTTTGTGACTGAAAACGCTGAAGTTCTCTTTATTTACCCTCACATGATTTATACTTTTACACAAGATAAGTAGAATTAATTGGTACATCCTGGAAGTCCCCAGGGGTGGTCCCCAAGCCATTTTAAGAATAATTAATTATCTCCAATGAGATCTTAAATCGTAATTTTTTTCTCATTATTTATGACAAAATGAACTCAAAGATACATATTTGAAGTCCCTAAGGGTGGTTCCCAACCTCCACAATTTGAAATATAAAAATTTTATTGAAAACTGTTTAGATCTCCACTCCTAATCTATATATATATATTCTTTTGGTTCCTGCTTTCCTTTATTATTGAATTGTATTTACAGAAAGTTCCAAAGTGTACTTACCTAGGCCACCATTTTATGAATGACTTATATTATCCCTAGAAATCCAGTAATCTGAATGGATAATTAGAGTTCACTTAAACTGTTCATTTACCTAGACAGCGGGATACCATACTAAACCATGGGACCAAACATAATACTAAACCATACAACATTCGTTTTATGCCATCTTTGAAGGTATTTAAGATGGATACGGAGAATCACTTTTCCTTTCCTTGTACATTATTTTTTCTTGTCCATTATACAGAATGTCCATTTGAAATTGCATCTGGGACCTGCCTGCTATGGACGGATGCCTGTTTTATAGAGTTGAATGTCAATACGAGTTTGATTTTATTTACAGTATACCCTTTGTTATATCACCACATTTTGGACCAGAGAAAATTTTGGCTATAAGTGAGGGTGGAAATATATCGAGGAAATAAGTTACATAGAAACGGATATATAAGCTTTTGAAAAATGGACCTTGAAAATGGTTGGCGATAAGTGAAGTACCCAAATTAAAGAGGGGTAACGAGGGAGCACTGTATATGATTGTGTAGAAAACAAGATATTACTCAAAATATACAGATACAAGGCATTAGCTTACTCAATCTTTATGGGATAACCAAGTTTGAACTGTGCTATTTTGACGTCCTTAGAAGGGAGTCCCCTTCCTGTAGGGAAATTTTGTAAGGTTGGATACTTTTATATAATGAAGATGAAAAGATGGTATGTTACTAAAGAAAGCTCACAGATACATGGTTGTTTTGAAAAAAAAATTTCTAAGATATTTTGATAGGGTTGAGATAATTTGTTTGGCATTTGAGATGTTAGCTAGCTTGAATTGCCCTATCTTATGGTGAAATTAGTTATAGAAACAGTATGTCATGTTAAATACTTTAATGATTTACATACAGGTAGATAGAATCTATAAATAGATATAAATATTTACCTACTGGGGTCAAGTAGAGTTTAATAGACAAGTACTTTTGGCAGTTGTTTCCAGATAAAGGGAGGCTACTGCTGGGAGTATTTTTCACAAATTGATATTTATTTAATCATGTTAATAGGATGAAGTAAAATAAGAGCAACTTGGTGATTTCCCTTCATTATTTTAAGGAAAGTAGTTTAATAATTAAAATTTTGACAATTTTTTTGGAATTTTTTTTCTTAGGTCAGGCAATGATGCCCAATACCAATGTCCAATTTGTCCAAATAATTCTGACTAAAAAAACTGAACCATATGTGTTGCTTTGATGATAACCTATCATTTCATTTTACATGACCTTCCTAGATTAAAGGGCAGAATAGACTGGTAAGATTTGCGTGTCCAGTAGTCACCTGATGTTAATTGTGAGTGTAAAAATGACAAATAAGTCAACTATGTGTTTTATTACATAGTAACAAGATTTTTCCTCGATTTTTGGTCATTTTTCGCTTACAATTAACATCAGGGGATTGTGAATATATTATTATTGAATGGAGGGTAAGGTTAAAGGAAAGCTAACTATTTTTTTTAAGTATGGCTTGTGGAGCACAACGTTGAGATGATCAATTCCCTGTATTTTTAACTATCAATAATTTTTTCCGTGAATATTTTTTACTTCTGTTTGAGGGATGTCCCAATGTCAAGTTCTGTTTTAGGTCCATATATTGGTACTCTCTGGTGAAATTTTAATAATATGCACTTTGAAGAGTATTACCATATTCACCAACAATTAAGGATCCATTACTTCCATTTTATGCTAGAATGGTTTTTGGTTCAATTATATATTTCATTCCATTTTCTCAACAACTACACATCATACCACAATGATGTTTCTTCAAATTAATAGCTTTGATCAGTTATAACTAATTATTGAAAATTTAGTGGCTGTGACCCGTATTTTATGCTTGAGAGACTTTTTATTATCACCTCACCCAACAGAGTTGGGAGGGGATAAAGAATCTTGCCCGTCCATCTGTCTGTTCATTTCACTCCAGGTTAAAGAGACATATTGCATATCAATCATCTTTCATCAGTGGATGTGTCTTTGAGAAGGATGCTGCTTCGGATGATAATTGGGTCACTCTCACCTACATTTTATGCTTTTCAGTGACTCTGGTTAAATATATGTGGCATGAAAATAAATATTTTGAAACTTTAACTAAATTTGGAAATTTAATTGCTCAACTCATTAAATTTGTGTTCAGACAAAATCAGTAGGTTCATGTTGTCAGACATGGGGAACACAAATCCTTGTTTTGGGTCATTTAACCTTGAGATGGGATGTTGTCTCCTTGACCTTTACCCATTTAACCTTGAGATGGGATGTTGTCTTCTTGACCTTTACCCATTTAACCTTGAGATGGGATGTTGTCTCCTTGACCTTTACCCATTTAACCTTGAGATGGGATGTTGTCTCTTTGACCTTTACCCATTTCCTTTCTTTTTCATATTTAAATACAATAATGAAATAAAAAAATAATTGAGAAAAGAAAAGATTCAATTTTTTAAAGTTCATGCTTGAATTAAGAAAATATGGAGTTCTTCCAGCAAAAAAATGACTTTGAAATTCAGTGTAAATTTTGAAATCTTTGTTTTATATCTTTGGCATACATTTGGAAAATTCTATTGACATCCATTTAGAAAATTTTAAATACATTTTCAAACTCCTAAGTAGAGCCCCATCATTATGTAAGTCTTATGTCACATAAACTGTCCTCAACAACAAATAATAGTTGTTTTTACATGTTTTTTACCTGTAATTAACAGGAAATACATTTACATGCATGTTACACCACCTGACGCAGGTGGTTTTTTTTACTGTAGTCATTTATATTATTGATCCTAATTCATATTGTTAAAAATTTCACATCCTAATCAAATATCTGTTACAAGTGGAAAGAATAAAAAATGCAGGTTGTAGCAACAGCTTCTGGAATGTTCCATTAAACAACATGTGCAATTTGTCACTGGAGTCAGTCATGATGCATTAAAGCAAAATTATTGCGGAAACTATTCTACCTTCTTCAAAGAACACTTTCTCATACCTGATACAAAGATTATTTCTCCTTCTAATTAGCGAATTTCTGCTATTGACAGTTCAAAATTGTTCACTACAATTCCTTATATTGTATTTGGCTTCTGGTTGGGGTATTTCCGTGTTGTTCGTGTGGTCAGCTAAATCATCACTATGATAGCATGCTCAAGACAGACCCAAGCTTTTGTTTGAACAATGTTAACAATGTGGATTTTACTCTTTCAAAAACTGTCCAGCCAGAGAGCTCAAACACAACTACAACAAAGTAAATACCATAAGGCATTCATTAAATAGATAGTAAGAAAACTAACAGTCAAAGATATTTGTATGAGACAAGTGTAAAAATAATTGGAACGTATTTAGAAAGGCAAAATATGTTGTTTACATGTGAGAGGTTATTTCAACAACAAGTCACTATAGCTGAAGAAACATACTTTGAATTCTGAAATAATTGCGAAAATGCTAATGATGTCGGGTCGCAATAACCTACATAAATACACACTAAAATTTGAAGATGGCATTAGTTAAACTTCACTTTCTAACAACTGATAGGGAATCACAAAAATCATGTACAGTTGAACTGGCTCTAACACCAGAGGGATTGATGAAAATAGATCAAGCAAGAGAGGTGTTCACGTTATCCAGGTCGAACTAGGCCTAAGCTTGAACAAAGGGACCAGAAAATGGGTTCGAGACATCAATAATGGTTGAGCTATTGCAGTTCCAGCCATCTAAGTTCTACTGTAATAATTTCCACTTTACGGTAGCCAAGTTTGGTAACATTTTGTGCTGTGAGTGAAATGTTAATTATTATCTATTTCCACCTTTTTTTTGCAGGACATAAAGCCAATAAACAATGAAGAGACGGGGGAACATGTGCTTGGAAGTTTAGCCAGGATGTCTGTGTTAATTACTCATCTGATCGTAGAATTTGCAAAAAGTTTGCCAGGTTTTACTCGTTTATCAAAGGAGGATCAAATAATTTTGCTCAAGGTTTGTATTTGCTTACAATTCCTATAGATAGATATCCCTGAAGAAAAAAGAACACTTAAATGTGTGATGGGACAAAAGTTCTGTCGTAATATTTGTTCCAACAGGAAAAAAAAATGCAGCATTACCATGTATATAATATTAAATTCACTGCAAATATTGCCAGGTGGAAATATATGTTCACAAATGAACATAGATCAACAGTAACATAACAGCATTTGGAAGCTCCAAACAACATAAAAACATTCAACAGTACCAAAAATCATTCAGCAGTAATCAAGCAGCATTAAAAAGTAACCAAACAGCATTCAACAGTAACTATACAACACTCAACAGTAACCAAACAGGATTTATCAGTAACCAAACAGCATTAATCATTAATCAAACAACATTGAATAACAATCAAGCATGATTCAACAGTAACCAAAAGCATTCAACAGTAACCAAACGGCATTCAAAGTAACCAAACAACATTTAACAGTAACCAAACAACATTCAACAGTAACCAAACAACATTTAACAGTAACCAAACAACATTCAACAGTAACCAAACAACATTCATCATTAATCAAACAGAATTCAACAATAACCAAACATGATTCAATAGTAACCAAACAGAATTTGGAGGCTCAAAACAGCATTCAACAGTCATCAAACAGCATTCATCAGTACCCAAAAAGCATTCAACAGTAACCAAACAACATTTAACAGTAACCAAACAACATTCAACAGTAACCAAACAACATTCAACATTTACAAAAACAGCATTCAACAATACCCAAACAACATTCATTGTTATACCTTATAACATTTTCCTTATATAAATGCATTGGGGAAACATATCGACAATTGTCTGTTTTATTTCTCAAACCAAAAAACGATCTGTTGTCCAGTCAACAGTTTTCTGTCTGTTGGCCAACATCGATCTGTTGACCACCTGCCTTATTCTGATTGGTTCAAAAATATCACGCCCATATCACATGATCTCCTGTCCTCTGCATAACCAAATGTGCGACATGAATTGTATTCAGATGAAATGGAGCGTATTCATTGAATATGAAAAGGTATAACAAAACAGTTATAGACTGGGTCCTCAAACAACAGCTGTTTTCTTTGACCCTCTTACTAAACTGTTGCACTCAGCCTTCGGCTTCGTGCAACAGTTCAGTCCTCGGGTCAAACAAAAACAGCTGTTGTTTTCGGACCCAGTCAATAACTGTATAATACCAACCAAACAGCATTCAACATTAACCAAACAGCATTCAATATTAACCAAACAGCATTCAATATTAACCAAACAGCATTCAACATTAACCAGACAGCATTCAATATTAACCAGACAGCATTCAACATTAACCAGACAGCATTCAATATTAACCAAACAGCATTCAATATTAACCAAACAGCATTCAATATTAACCAAACAGCACTCAACAGAAACCAAATAACATTCAACAGTAACCGAACAGTATTCAACAGTAACCCACACAACATTCAACAGTGACCGAACAGTATTCAACAGTAACCAAACAACATTCAACAGTAACCGAACAGTATTCAACAGTAACCAAAAAACATTCAACAGTAACCGAACAGTATTCAACAGTAACCCACACAACATTCAACAGTAATGCACACAACATTCAACAGTAACCCACACAACATTCAACAGTTACCCACACAACATTCAACAGTAACCCACACAACATTCAACAGTAACCCACACAACATTCAACAGTAACCGGACAGTATTCAATAGTAACCCTCACAACATTCAACAGTTACCGAACAGTATTCAACAGTAACCAAACAGTATTCAACAGTAACCAAACAGCACTCAACAGTAACCAAACAGTATTCATTAGTAACCAAACAGTATTCAACAGTAACCAAACAGCACTCAACAGTAACCAAAAAGTTTTCAACAGTAACCAAAAAGTTTTCAACAGTAACCAAACAGCACTCAACAGTAACCAAACACAATTCAACAGTAACAAAACACCATTCAACAGTAACCAAACAATTAACAACAATCAGTGACAACCATACAGCATTCAACAGTAACCAAATAACATTCAACAAATAACCAAAAGCATTCAACAGTAACCATACAGCATTCAACAGTAACCAAAAAGTATTCAACAGTAACCAAAAAAGCATTCAACAGTAACTAAATGCATTCATCAGTAACTAAATGCATTCATCTGTAACCAAACAACATTCAACATAAAAGCAGAACCTATATCCTGTTTCTTTTTATTTGATGTTCCACAAAAGATTAAGTAGAAATTTGTTAGTTTATCAGACACCATGTTCATTTATTATTGAAATAAGCATTTGAACATTGTACATATACCATTTTTACAACCATGTGCAAGATTAGAAGGAGGACAGAGTAGCATAATTTTAAAGATTTGAGACAAATATCAAGCAGTAAAAAGCAGCCAAATTGTGATAATACTATAAACAACAAACTACAACATAAGTGTCAACCCTCTTGTTTCAGTAGGGATATTGCTGATTTTTTTACATCATTTTTCGCTTCCACGTAAGAATCTCAAAAATGGGATAAATTTGAACTTGTATTATAAGAGAGCCTCATCATATTTGATATTGGCATGCTGTATTATTTTGAATGCAAACTACCTATGCTACTTGTTTTGAAATATGCCCTCTGTCGTTTTCAATCTTATTTGAAAGACTCTTTCCTTTATTTCTGAAATTTTGGTGAAGACTTGTAATCCCTACAACTCTATTAACTGAAATGTTATGATTTACATACACCTTGACACTGCATACTAAACACGTAAACTTTAATATAGAATCATTTAATTATACTGCAGAGAATTCATTTATTGATTCTTAGTAAATCTCTTATGCAGCCAATCTTCTTATTTAAATTCCGAAAGCTATAAAGAGAGATCTAGGGCAATCATTAAGTATTCAAAAATAAAAATGTCAGACAAAAATACTACCAATCAATATTTGTACTAGATTACCTAATGGTTACACTATATTGCGATGAAAATGTAAATTTGTCCCTGTTGTCTATCCACATTCCTTTTACTTGTTTCAATTCCATTGCATTTGTGTTGAACAATTTATTTATACCACAATAAATGCCAAATGTTTGACGTATAGATATTAATTCACTTCTCTTTCAGCCCTGGCATTGAACAATACACAAAATTAATGAAGAACTTGTGAAAACCATTATAAATGTTTGTTTCATTCAGTGCTTTAGTTCTTTTCAAAGCTGAAAAATATGTCTCCAGAATTCTAAAGATGTACAGTTGCTGATTATTGAAAGAGTGCACCGAATAAAGTAATGGTATATTTTTTTGGAAAAAATTCTGTGCAAAATTTTCTGTAAAAACTTAGAGGGATTGATATTGGTGTGTGTGTGTTAGTGTATTGGGGGGTCATGCCTACTGATATATCAGCTGTTTTACCAGGTTGACAAATGCTTATTAAAGAACCTAAATTTGAGACATTTAATTTTTCTTACAGATACTAAATATGAGGTTTGGTTTGAAAAGATTTTTGGTTTAATCAATCAGTGTTTTTTGTTTATAGCTTTATCAGGATTATGATTACATAGGTGTTCAGTTTACTTGGGGTTTTGTTCAGTGAGGTTAACATGCATAGATACTTATCCAAAATCATTGATATAAACAATAAGTTCTGTTTTAAAGAATTACTTGTAGAAACAGGGCATATTTCTTCACTTTTTTCCTTTTTAGTTGAAATTCTTGCATGGATGAAAGCTAGTAGGATTTAACTGGATTTCAGAATTTCCAGAGGTTCATTAAGTGATCATGTGACTGCTAAAAATATGAAGAGTTAATTTTGGAAGTAGAATGAGGTTCAAAAAATGTCTTCAAATCAAGTTACTTTCACCCATGTTCTTGGGGGTAGCATGATGAGACTTACAGACCCAAAAATAGTCAGCTGTTTCATAACATGAGATAATCCTTCCTTGCACAACACAAACATGCTACAAGTACTTTTCAAAATCTAGCTTGGCATGTTGGTGTATAAGAATCGTCAGGTTACGTAGAGAATTTGTACTGAGATTGAATGTGACTTACAGTATTGGTAATATTCATGGTATAAATATTGTAAAGGTAGATAACTCTGAATGAACATTGCAAATTTCAACAGTTCCCTCATTTATAAAAGTTTTGAAATAAAATTATTTCTATATTCAGTGTGCCTCAAGTGAAGTCATGGCTATCAGGGCTAGTAGATGTTATGAACCTACCAGTAGAGCCATAGTGTTAGCTAATGGAACTCCACTTACAATGGAAAATATGATTGCTGCAGGCCAGCCTAGAGAGTACATAGAACTTGTATTTAAATTATGTGAAGATTTGGCAAAATTGGGTTCAGATAATGCTGAATATGCCTTGTTTACTGCTATTACAATATTTTCTGGTAAGTAAAGGGCTATAGGTCTATTTGACACTTTTTAATTATACATGTTTCTTGTAATGGTGAAATCATGCAAGGAGTATCTCCATAGTGGAAAGTTGTGTCCTTAGTTCAAGTTGATTTCCCTTTTAAGTAATTTTTATCATCCTTTAAATTGTTTTGAATGAAGTATGGTTTTATGCCCCCTCACGACGAAAAGTTAGGAGCATATTGTTCTACAGTTATCCTTTCCTTTCGTTCCTCCATCTGTCTAAATGTCTGTCTGTACGAATTTAGACACTTTTATCATGTGTGTCTTACAGACATGAATACCTTGCACAGAGGTATGTTATCATCTAGTTGCAAATTATTTCAGCTTTATCTGCACTTAAGAGATGTAATAATGTTTCAAAACACACACAAATTTTCTATAAAATGTCACTAGTTAGAAACATCATCGACTTCTCTGATAGCAGACAAAAAAATCAAGGGCGATTGTAAACCAACTAATGATTGTGAGGTATTTAATGTCTCGCCCGCAACGAAAAAAGTTGAGGAAGTGAGACTTGGGGATAGCGGTGGCGTCAACATTTTCAAACTACTGTGAATTAACAAGCTTGTGTTAGTTGTAGGTCCATAGTATTTGATGTTCAGTTGCATTATTATAGGTACAACTCTAATCCCTACTTAGATTATGGCCGTGGCCCCTTAGTCACGCATGAACGATCACATAAGTTTTTAGCAAGCAGTTTGTACAGCGTATACCAGTAGTCCTAGGCACTTGATATTTGGCATGCAGTTGCATCTTTGGGAGTACATACCTATTCCACGCCCGGATGGTGTCCCTGGCCCCTTAGTCACGCATGAACGATCACTTTAAGTTGATAGCAAGCAGTTTGTACAGCCTATACCAGTAGTCCTAGGCACTTGATATTTGACATGCAGTTGCGTCTTGGGGAATACATACCGATTCCATGCCCAGATGGTGGCCCTGTCCCCTAAAGTCACACATGTACGATCACTTTAAGTTTTTAGCAGGCAGTTTGTACAGCCTATACCAGTAGTCCTAGGCACTTGATATTTGATATGCAGTTGTGTCTTGGGGAGTACATACTGATTCCACGCCCAGATGGTGGCCCTGGCCCCTTAGTCACGCATGAACGATCACATCATTTTTTTCCAAGGAAATTGTAAATGCAGTTTAAGATTATATTTTATTTTTTATTCCTGCTGCAGTAGATCAATATGCAAATAAAGGCGATGCAAGGGGCGGGCGAGACATATCCTGTGTCCACAGTTTATTTTTGTGATTTTCACCAGTATGATAATATCTCAAAAATAAAAAGTTGTGAAAATGAGTAGCTGCGAAGTTCACCAGGTTGGTAAAGTATCCACATAAGTTAGTTTACAGTATTGTAAACAGAGAAAAGAGAATGTTTTATCGTCTATTCTTTGATTAGTCTCATCATCAGCAATTTTAATTTTGTACATTTTTCAGCCGACAGAACTGGATTAAATGAAAGAGATCTCATAGAACAGATACAAAAACTGTATGTAGATGCTTTAGAGGAATACGAACATAAAAAACGATTCCGAGGGGGATGTGCCTTAGCCAAATATTTGACATTGTTAATGGACCTTAGAAATATAAGTGTTGAACACTCTAAAATGTTAACTGTTCTACCTATCCAGGAATCCAATATGCCTAGTGTAGTTAAAGATATTTATATTCAAGAAGAGGATTTATAACATATTGTTATTGTTGGCTGCTCAAGGAACTTGCCTTTTGAAGAAGTGCATTCTGGGAATAAGAGGAAGTATTGAATTAGATGGAAAATTGCATTTTGGGATGTGAAATCTGTTAAATTTATTGGTTGATCATGAATATTGCAATGATAAAGCAAACAGACATTTGAATTTAGTCAATCATATGTAAAAATACAATTATATTTCAAGGTTCGTGTAATGGTATCTTGTAAAGTCACAAATCATATGTAGAAAAGAAGTGAGGTCACAATTCAGTGTTAATGAATATATGTTTAGGTTTCAGGCAATTCTTCAGTTTCACTGTATTTTCTGTCCTATAAATCTATAAGGAGGCCACAGATCCAAATTACATCCTTTTGTTCTAAAAATATAAGTTATATATCAAAAAGAGCAATACTTTTTGAATTTTAGTTGTGTACTTTCTAATGCAAAATGTTGAGGTTTTGTATTGAAGGATGCTTTTAAGTGTTCCTAAATAGGAAGTTGAAAAGTATCATAAGGGCAAGGATCAATATTCCTGCCAATAGATAGTGCTTACATCACAGTTATAATTTAAACAATCACAGAGCAGCTAAAACATAAACATACCATGCCAGAAACCCTTCCGATAGGTGGTGTTTTCTTGATTTTCATCTCAGCTTATGGAAATCAATCAAATATCAATGTTAATATTTAATTCATTTTTATTCTCAAGACTTTATAAAGCAAGTTTTGTGCTAGAAATATTATGAAGAATTCATAACATTAATTTTGAAAAATAATTTTGAAAGACTCTGGCCTTTTCCATGAGATCCCCAATGATTTTCCTATAAATTTTCACCTCTGAAAATCAATATCCTGTATGTCCAAATTAATCTATATTTTCATGTTAAATGAAGAGTCAAAACTGAAAAAAGGAAAATTGCATTTAATGCTAGTCTATAAAAAACCAGCACTGTCAATTTTCCTGGCGACTCAATGTTATAAAGGGATTAGGCTGTGCATCAAGTAAGCAGATTAGTTTCATTTTATTTGAGCTAATACAAAAAAATGTACATCTTTTTACATTAAACCTGACATTTTGTTAAAAGGCACTACTTACTTAATTGGGATCTATGGCCTGGATTTTTGTCTTAATGATACAATGTTATCTTCTCAAATACTATGTACATCAGATGAGAAATAATACTTTCAAATTTCCCTATGTTGTTGGAATGATTTGAGCCCTCTGCAGTATTGAATTACTGTAAAAATCTAAATGTGGTCAACTAAGGGCTGTTCCATTAAAAAGTACCTGGGATGGGGGAACGCAACTTATTTTTTACCCCACCACCAATAGAAAATTTTTAATTTTCTACCCCAACACCCCAGAATAAATTACCACCCTAAAAAAAAGTCTAACAAAAATACAATGAAATCTTTCTAATCTGACAAAATTTTTGAGGCCCCAAATACAGGTTTTAAATAGTTTTGATTAAACCTTAGTATTCGGACATCCTGAATAATCTGACACATTTTTATAGGATTAAATTAACACCCCCCTCCCCCCACCGGAATTTAGTATCATGAAAATACCCCACCCAACATACAAAAAATGTGTTTTACTCCAACAAATGATAGAAAAATATTAAAAGGGAGTCCCCCCCTCCCAGGTAGATTTAAATGGAACAGCCCTAAGAATTTTTCATTTTTGCAAGCACATTTTCAATGGTAATATACATAATAAAAATCAGATATCTCATTTTTTTAAATGTTATAATCATGATCATTTCTTATGATTAAAATTGTATATTTTTTTTAACTTCTTATTGGGCTTCTCAGTCCTTCAATCTTTTTTTATGCCCCTGTGAAACGAAGTTTTGGGGGGCATATAGTTTTCGGTCTGTCTGTCTGTTTGTCCACAAAAAACTTTAACATTGGGTGTATCTTTTGAATGGTAAATGATAGGGCTCTCATGTTTTGCACATGTATTCCTTGTGGCAAGACCTTTCAAACGATACCAAAATTTTGGACCTCGTGACCTTGACCTTGACATGTGATGTACTTTTTGAAAAAAATAATACACTTTTAACATTGGGTATATCTTTTGAATTGTAAGTGATATGGCTTTCATATTTTGCATGTGCATTCCTTGTGGCAAGACCTTTTAATTGGTACCAGAATAATTGACCTTGTGACCTTGACCTTGGCCTGTGAACAACTGCATAAAAACTTTAACATTGAGCATATCTTTTGAATGGTAAGTGATAG
>MJUU01024185.1:123176-144330 GCA_002080025.1 Modiolus philippinarum
TACCATCAGAGATGCATGCATGTGCAAGGTTAGATGATCCTACCATGTACAGTGAGCGAGATCTGAACTTGGACGTAAACTTGAATGTAAGTCAGTCAAGTGGAAAATGTAGGTCAAAGTGACCTTATTTTGCCTGGATGCTGACCTACCATCAGAGATGCATGCATGTGCAAGGTTAGATGATCCTACCATGTACAGTGACTGAGATCTGAACTCGGACGTAAACTTGAATGTAAGTCAGTCAAGCGGAAAATGTGGGTCAAATAGACCTAATTTTGCCTGGATGCTGACCTACCATCAGAGATGCATGAACATGCACAGTTAGATTATCATACAATGTATAGTTACTGAGATATGAACTTGGATGTAAATTCAATTGCAAGCCACTCAAGAGGAAAATATAGGTCAAAGAGACCTAATTTTCTCGGTGGCTGTGAGATAGCCCAAGATGCACCTGCATGCAAAGTTTGGTGACCCTACCTTGCATAGTTACCAAGATATATACTCAAATGTGGACGCGGACAAAGACGTGGACGCCGGGGGTACTCCAATAGTCCCCTTCAACTTCGTTGAGGCGAACTAAAAATTCAGCGGTATCTATTACATATTGGTGATATTTTAAATATTTTTAAATAAATGATTCATAAAGAAGTCCTGTGGCAGTATGACATTCAGTTCAAATGGACAAAAGCTTATAAATCTATGATTTGTTTTCAAAAGATGCATGGTATTTAACTTGTAAATGAAAGAAGTCAGACAGAAATACAGCTACACTAATACCCTGTCCATACTAAGGTTTCATCACGTAATGATCCCACATTCATTCTAGATATATCGGCCACATATAAAACATATGTAGAATCATCCTAGAACTAGAAGTTTGTTTTTGATACAAAAGCGAATGTCTCCCACCATCATAATTCCCAAAAAACGTAGCAGACCAATCAGGAGAGACTAGATGCACAATTAGGTATGATGGTCAACAATCCTGTGAAGTTTGGTTGAAATCCGATGAAAGATGTAGGAGAATTGGCATTCACAAACTAAATTTTGCAAAATTCTAAGTGAAAAAGGGGCATAACTCCCACAAAAAGTAGCCGATCAATCCGGCGAGATGAATTGCACAACTAGGCATGATGGTCAACAATTCTATGAAGTTTGGTTAAAATCTGAGAAAGATGTAGGAGAATTGGCGTCCATAAACTTAATTTTGTGAAATTCTAAGACAAAAAGGGGCATAACTCCAATAAAAATTAGCTGATTAATCGGGCGAGACAATATGCACAACTAGGCATGACGGTCAACAATCCAGTGGAGTTTGGTTAAAATGCTGATGAATGATGTAGGAGAATTGGTGTCCACAAACTTTGTGATGGATGGACTGACGGACGACAGACTGAAAAGACAACAACAATATGTCTCCCACTTGAGAGGGGGGAGACATAATAATCAGGCAATTATCATCGCATGATGAAACCCAATCATGAGGTGGTTTGATCGTGCATTCATTCCGGAATGAATCCGGAATAGCTAAATCTGAACATGTAATCTAGAAAGAATCTAGATATGCACAGAGCATAGACCCTTAAAAATGTAAACAAGAACATGTGTAATCTGAACACTATTCCCAGATCTTTTGTGTATGTCATTTTGGTGGTGTGAACACATTTTACATGATAATTGCATGATTTGCCATCACATGATTTATAAGGTATACAAAAGCTGGAATATATGTGAACACAAAAGTCAGATACTATAGAATAACCTTCAAATAATGTCTTTACTTACCCTCTGTGGTAAAATTTTATCTGCTACCTTTTTCTTTTTCTGTTTTCTGTAAAAATGAAAATAATTCATGAATACCTACTTTACCATTAAACTGATACAAAGAAACAGTATAAGTAATGTGAAATTGGTAATTTATGCTTAATCAGTGTCTTCTGTTTTTTCAGCAATTATCTTTCTATAAAAATGTGGTCAACACTGTACATGCGGCAATACAATTTTAACTCATTACATTAGGTAGAGATTTTCCAGAATCACATTACATCATTACATCACCTTACCTATTTGTATAATATTATTGGAGTCTGGAGGGTCAAAACAGAAAATTATCTTGTATCAAAGAGACGCCACAGAACAAAGTGTGAAAAAAGTGGCATTTTCTTTCAAGATGTTCTAAATTGCCATAAATGTTTTAATCTACAAGATTACAACTAAAATGATTCTAAATGAGAGGCATCATTGTCTTATGTTTTATAGTAATAAAGCAATCGAGATCCCAACAATATTAGTTGATAAAAACAACAGGAAACTAAAGGCTCTCAAGAGCCTGTATAGCTCACCTGGTCCATGACTGGCATAAACTGCAGCCTAAATTACTCATTTTCTAGAAGTTTCAAAGGAGAAAATCTTTGAACCTGTTTTCCCCATAGGGTCCAATGTTAAACAATGGCGGCCATCTTGGATGAGGTGCAGACTTGTCAGACATAATTTTTTAAGAAGACCATTAAAGGCCTATTGTCACCTGATTCCAACTGACCAAGTAGTTTCAGAGAAAAATGTCTTTGAATGTGTTTTTCCCATAGGGTCCAATGTTTAACAATGTCCCCCACTGGCGGCCATCTTGGAATACATGCAGACTTACCAGACACATTCTTCGATAGGTACCGACTATGGACAGTTGTCACCAAGTATGGTTCCCATTGGGCAAGTAGATTCAGCAGTTTCCAAGGTAATTTAAAGCTCCACTATCCATTACAACCAATTTCAGACCATCATTCAAGAAAAAATGGAAGAATGTGTCCATGGGACATGGATGCCCCCGCCTCCTTGCAATCGAAACCCATAAATTATTAAAGGCATAACTATATACAATATATATTTATCAAATATTATTAGAAAGAATCTTTCTCCTGTGATAAATAGGCACTGGAACTGGTTTGGTTTTGATATAATGTGTAGTTCCAACAAATAATCTGAGAAACAGTCTTATATGTAATACTAATCTATTTTTAGCAACTGTGACCTTGACCTTGCTGGTATCAACGCTAAAATCTATGGGATTATGTCTATTGTGATAAGTAAGCAAGTGACCAAGTTTGGTTTTGATCAGATGCAGAATACTCAAGTAATCGTTCGGAAACCAAAATTTTATTGAAGTTTTAGTCTATTTTTAGCAACTGTGACCTTGACCTTGGTGCTACCATCCTGGAAATCAATAGGCTTTTGAATTGGGTGATAAGCAAGCACGTGACCAAGTTTGGTTTTGATCCTATGTAGTATACTCAAGTTATCATCCGGAAACCAAAATTTTATTGAAATTTTAGTCTATTTTTAGCAACTGTGACCTTGACCTTGGGGGTACCAACCAGGAAATCTATAGGGTACCGTCTTGGGTGATAAGCAAGCATGTGACTAAGATTGATTTTGATCCGATGTAGTATACTCAAGTTATCATCCGGAAACCAAAATTTTATTGAAATTTTAGTCTATTTTTAGTAACTGTGACCTTGACCTTGGGAGTACCAACTGGGAAATCGATAGGGTTCTGTCTTCAGTGATAAGTAAGCATGTGACCAAGTTTGGTTTTGATCCTATGTAGTATACTCAAGTTATCATCCGGAAACCAAAATTTTATTGAATTATTAGTCTATTTTTAGCAACTGTGACCTTGACCTTTGGGGTACCAACCTGGAAATCAATAGGGTTCTGTCTTGGGTGATAAGCAAGCATGTGACCAAGTTTGGTTTTGATCCTATGTAGTAAACTCAAGTTATCATCCAGAAACCAAAATTTCATTGAAATTTTAGTCTATTTTTAGCAACTGTGACCTTGACCTTGGGGGTACCAACCTGGAAATCAATAAGGTTCTTTCTTGGGTGATAAGTAAGCATGTGACCAAGTTTGGTTTTGATCCCACGCAGGATACTTAAGTTATCATCCGGAAACCAAAATTATTGAAATTTTAGTCTATTTTTAGCAACTGTGACCTTGACCTTGGGGGTACCAACCTGGAAATCGATAGGGTTCTATCTTGGGTGATAAGTAAGCATGTGACCAAGTTTGGTTTTGATCCGATGCAGGATACTCAAGTTATCATCCGGAAACCAAAAAGATGGACGTATGGATGTACGGACGTACGTACGGACGGACGTACGGATCAGGGTAAACCTTAATGCCCCCGACCGCCTAGCGGCGGGGGCATAAAAATTTGGGCAGGAGTTCCCCTTATAATTCAGGTAATGCATATTGCTGAAATCAAAACATTCCAAGTAACCGTTTCCATAAAAAAATTTTGGCAGGGTTTCCCTTTATAATCTAGTTTAAACATATTTCTTATATTGTGAAGAAAACTATCAAGCTTATATTGTAAGTCATACAGTTGAACTTCAGTCTCTCAAACTTTGGTAGCTGGAACACCACCAATATCTTGAACTGTATTTAAAAGTCTGAATATGTTTTACTATATTTCTTTGTTTGGCTTTTTTGACAAAAAACATTCTTGCTAAGGACCACTTTCGACACCAGTTTTGAAGTCAAAACATCATTTTGTAAATGGCGGGCAATGACAATTTTCAACATCAGTTTTGAAGTCACAACATCAATATCTATTTGGAAACCAAATTTCATTGAAATCGGAAAATGTTGAATTTTCCCGCCTTTTTTGGTGGCCATTTTGAAAATGGCATTCGACGAACAATTTTTAACATCGGTTTTTAAGTTGCGACATCAATACCTATTTGGAAACCAAATTTCATTGAAATCAGGCAACGTTGATTTTTCCCGCCTTTCTTAGGGACCATTTTGAAAACCAATTTTCAACACTGGTTTTGAAGTCGCAACATCAATATCTATTTGGAAACCAAATTTTATTGAAATTGAACAATGCTGAATTTTCCCGCCTTTTTTTTGGCAGCCATCTTGAAAATGGCAGCCAAAGAACGATTTTCAACACCACTTTTGAAGTCAGCACAGCATGGCAAACATTTTATCAATTTAAACTTAACCTTCATCTTCTATACTTTTGGAAATAAAAGACGAAAAATATGAAAATTTTGAAAATTCTGTGAAAAAAGGGCAGTTACTCCTACAAGGGTTTTTGGATTTTCTCCAAAATTTCAGGGTGGGGAGATCTTGATATGCTGAACATTTTTGCAATAAAGTTGACCTCTATCTGCTATAGTTTCTTTGATAAAAAATAAAAAATATTAAAATTTTGAAAAATTTCCGGAAAAAGGGCAATAACTCCAAAACTGGTAATCAGATTTTCTTCAAAATTGCAGGGCGGGTAGATCTTGCCATACTGATCACTTTTACTCCTGTCAGATTTTGGATATCTGTAACAGTTTTCGAGTTATTTGCCAAAAACAGCAATTTACCCCTATGTGCTATTTTTAGTAACGGCAGCCATGTTGTTTGGTCCTCGGACTAATCGAACACAATTTTGAATCTAGATACCCTGGTAATGATTAAGAATTGGCCTAGTGGTTTCAGAGGAGAAGATTTTTGAAAAAGTTTACGATGGACGGACGGAGGACGGACGGACAGAGGACGGACACCGACGGACGGACAGAGGACGGACACCGACGGACGCCAAGTGATGGCAATAGCTCAAATGGCCTTTTAGGCCAGGTGAGCTAAAAATGCAATAAAATAAATAAACAAACAAACCAACAATGTCAACAAAACAAATTTCTTACGCCTTCATATGATGGGCTGTTCTTGGATCTGGTAGTCTCTTCCTGTCCATAGGGGTCTGCATCCCTGGAGGTCCAGGAGGGGGAGGCATTCCAGGTGACATTCCAGATCGCATGGCTGAAACAAATCAAAAGTAATCATATTTCAATTTGTAATCAATAAGATTGAGATGATACGCTTAGAGAGGTGCAGAGTTGAAGACACAGCATGGCATCTATTTTATCCCCAACCTTTGCAGAAGTCTGTAAAATTTATACAGAAAGTTCTCATTAATAGAACAGATTGCATAGAGTGTTTAGCAAACATAGCAGTGATAAGAGACAAGAATGTGTGTAAAAGCCACTATAAATAGGCATTAGCTTAGCACAGAAATATGACTACTAGTATAGTTTAAGGCAGAGTCTTTATCAAAAAAACAATAAGCCTAGACAAATTTTATATCTAGATTTATAGACACATTTCAATAGACTGTGTTGCACTGAACATTCATTTTTTAAATGTTTACAATATTTGAAAGTCTAGTGCTGAAAACAGCAATTAACTTAAATGGTGGTGAATAGTATTTGCCCATCTGTGTTACTAAAGACCAGGCCTGTCAAGTCTCACGCAAATTTTATTTAGATTTTCGACAAATCCTTTGATCTTTTAATTTTTTCCTTTGATCTTTGAAATTTTTCACAAATCTCACGCAAAGCTATTTTCAAAACTTGACAGGTCTGAAAGACCTTGACTGCAACAGATTAAAGCCTGGCAATGACAACCAGAGATTAATACGGATTATAGTCATTAAAGCAAATAACATTTTACAAGACACCTTTGCACATTAAGTCAACTATTACATGTATATAATATTTCAGCAAACAACTTTTAATCCAACTTAATTTTCACTTACAATATTCTATATACATGATCACACATATACATGTAGCTACATGCAAATATTTAACATAAATAGTTTATCAATTAACAAAAGCAAAAAATGAAGACAGTTACTAAAATAAGTTCACTAGAACTTAACGATTAATTTTTTTTTTCAAATCATTCCCAGACTGAAGAACTTTTACAATGATTTTCTTCATTCAAGATCATGCATATTAAAGGACTTTTTCACAATCATTTACAATTAAGGTAATATGTCAAGGTACTTCTGCCTTCTTTTTACATTTACATTTAAGGTAATATGTCAAGGTACTTCTGCCTTCTTTTTACATTTACATTTAAGGTAATATGTCAAGGAACTTCTGCCTTCTGTTTACATTTACATTTAAGGTAATATGTCAAGGAACTTCTGCCTTCTTTTTACATTTACATTTAAAGTTATATGTCAAGGAACTTCTGCCTTCTTTTTACATTTACATTTAAGGTAATATGTCAAGGTACTTTGCCTTCTTTTTACATTTACATTTAAGGTAATATGTCAAGGTACTTCTGCCTTCTTTTTACATTTACGTTTAAGGTAATATGTCAAAAAACTTCTGCCTTCTTTTTACATTTATATTTAAGGTAATATGTCAAGGAACTTCTGCCTTCTTTTTACATTTACATTTAAGGTAATATGTCAAGGAACTTCTGCCTTCTTTTTACATTTACATTTAAGGTAATATGTCAAGGAACTTCTGCCTTCTTTTTACTATTCATGCTATTATGGAATTATTTAGCATAACAAAATTTATACGTGCACCATATGGGTTTTGCCTCACCATGAACAGCATAAATCAGGTTTTAAAATCTCCAGCTCATCTCAACAAGGTGTATATCTGATGGAGTTTTCTGACTGCCTCAATTTTTGAAAGCAGGTCCTTTTCGTCCTGTCTCGGTAAGTAAGATTCTTTTGCCAGTGATATTCAAATACCAGCAACTGTACCGTTGTAGTTCAAAAATGCAATCTACACATCAAACTGATGCTGAATACTACGTGTAACCCATTATTTTCAGATAATTACCCACTGTTTACATGAATAGTAATAGTGTTCCCTCATACTGGTTTTATTCCCTGATAAATCAAAGTACTGGTTTTATTCCCTGCTAAATCAGAGTACTGGTTTTATTCCCTGCTAAATCAGAGTACTGGTTTAACACAACAGCTGATTTATAAAGTAACAAGGTGGAATTTATGCAAAGATCAAACTCTAACAAAGTTGAAAAATATGTCAAAATTATTTTTTACTAACATGCTGATTTTGAACAAAGTAACATATATGCTGGCACTAGATATGGTGTAAGAGATTTTTTTGTAACTAACAGAGAAAGTGTACCATATCCTGTTTCTGTTTTTATTTTGTGGTATTTTAGTTGCTTAATGCCTCACTGATATCTTTTTTGGTGTACACAGATTTTCAAAAGGCTGTTTCTAAGTTGATGCATATATTTCAAATAATGCAACAATATAAGGATACCAATTTAGAGATTTGTTAAAAGATATACATGTATAGGATTAAGTACATAGACATGCAATTCTAACACAAACACTGTTAAAAGTACATTAATATTGATTTGTTTCACATACATATATAGGATTCCAACCATGAGAAACATCAGTGGATTTTCTCAATGTACCAATTAAACTATATATGGTCAAAGGGGAGATAATTTCATATTGGTATGTTAATTTAGTTATCTCCCTTAGACTGATTTTCAGTAACTTGGTACAGGGAGGTAATCCGCAAATATTTCTCATTTTAGCTGACACATGCCTTTAGATGATTTCATTACTAAACTGTATATATACCAGTCAACATGATTACATATCCAATTTGCTGTTTGTGAAACGGGTGCATTTAGGGTAAAATATACAATATAACATGATTGGCTCAGGATGTAAATACTGAAATATGATGAGTTGAAAATCAAAATACACTGAATGAATTGCAGCTAATTTAACTGCAATCCTTCAGTTTGTTAAACAGCGAATTGTTTAATATCACATGTCAACCAACACATTCATTCATTGATGGGCAACCAATGTTGATTATTTCTGAAAACAACTTTTTCTCCTAATGAAACTAAATTAAAGTTCATCACTATAATCAATAACCTATATTTGAAATTCAAATTGTTATAGTCGTTATAGTCTATAAATGTAAAAAAACACAACAACAATAGCACAATTTTTACAAATTATCATGATCATATAAAAATTCATATACAAATGTAGTCTCCAATTCATAGCAATACTAGCAAAACACAGGCAACTTAAAATGAAAGCCTTTAGCACATGATGCACTTACTTCCTTTTGTAACATTGGTGGCTGGTCCTGGAGAGGAACTTCCAGCTAATAATCAAAGCAAATCTCAATCAGTTTTAGTTTTACCTTACATACAAGACATTTTGATTCCTGATATATATGTAATGTATATTAGTGGTGGGAATATGATGTGGATCATTTATATCAATTGATAAGAATAGACATGCCAAACTGTCCAATTATACAGTTATACATCTCACTTACTGAACCTTGAATCAACATGGTAACTTAGTGCGTGCAGGAATGGACAAAGTACAAGTGTGGACATAAAAAAAGTAAGAATACATTGATATACATCCCTTTTTTCTAGAAATTTATCTCCCTTCAAAATTTCCAGCACCAACCATATAATCGGTATTTCATGCACATCTTCAGGTACTATACTTAAAATGTGTAGCAATTAATCAAAATCCAAGCAGCCATTTATTAGGAGGACATGTGCTGAAAAGATATCTTTCCCTTCTCAAAGAAAATACTCAAAGTTGAATTATCTCCCCTTCACAATTTCTAGCATCAACCATTTTACCTCGTGCACATCTTCAGGTGGGATACTACAACTGCAGCATTTCATTAAAATCCAAGCAGTCGTTTAGGAGTAGGAGGACATAAGTCCAGAAGGCACATGAACAGACAAAGGGACAGATAGAAAGATGGACATACAGAAAAGGTGATTCCTATATATGTCTCCACTTTGTCATGGGGCTATAAATTGATAAACATGATTAAAATATTTGCTTCCATGTATTGATTAGTGGATCCTTCATACTTCCAGACAAAAATGTGCTTGAAAATCACAATGGAATGCTTCTCTTACAAACATTTGAATAGCCACAACTACAAAATAGAAACTGAAAAATATGTTTTGGATTCTCATATAGTCATATGCGAAAATCTGTTCCAACAAAAATATGATAGATATCTGAATTAAATAATTTTAAGAACGTTAACTTCTTTTAACATCAATAATTGGAACATCTCTAATTTGCTTTAATACTAGTATATAGAAATTGGACAAGACACCTTTTTTGACAATATTAATAGAATAACTTCAGCTTGTCTAGGAGGTTCACTTAATTACAGTCCAAATTACAGACAACAGAGTTAAATAATTCACAGAAATTGAATCAGAGGTAGGAATTTAGCTTATAAAGACTAAAGAGATGCTTCTTTTTGAAGATGTGTATTGTGCTCTTTTCTCTATTCCAACAAAGAGATTTTTCATGCATGCATCTCATTATTTCTAAATAATACTTTGCCATTACATTTCAGGAAAAAGCAAGGATAAGACTACATATTGAAACCAACATCTCAGAGATGTTTTCCAGCAATATCTGCAAATTTCCAGTTTTAATTTTGACACCAATTAACAGCATTGGTGTGATACAAAAGACCATTAATCAGTAAATCTGTAACAGTCCTTTCATATATCATTGAAGTACTGAATTTAAAAAGACAAATCAGGTAAAATGACCTGATCAAATGCTAAGACTAACCTGCATAAGGGTGAGGAGGCATTCCTCCATGTGGCACTGGCATCATACCCCTCTGTGGTCCTCCGCCAGGCATCATCTGTGGAGGTCCACCATATCCCCCTGGCCTGGGACCCTATAAATAAACACAGGCCATCAACAATTGCAAAATTCCACTCCTAATGGAAGATAGTAACTGTACCATGATTTTGCCTAGTTGCTCTACAACTATCAACTAGAAGTGGTGCCATCAGATAGAAATGATGGCCATCCCCACACTCCCTGTTTGACACAGAAAGCAGTTGTTATAGGCCCTGGGCCTAGTTTTCCTCAACAATTTGGAATTCAAATAATGGATAATCACTATTTTTACTAAAACAGAATACAATGAAAAATGGTTGCTAGGAAGAATTCCCAAAAATAAGAGGTCTTTCAGACTTTTAGAAAGTTTACCAAAATTGGAATCCAATATTTTGGAAAAACCAATTGGTGAAAATGTTTCTTCTTATTCAAAACCAGAGGCTCCCAGGAGCCTGTATCGCTCACATGGCTTTCAGTTGCCTTAATCAAGGAAACATTGTAAGTTATACAGTTGATCTTCAGTTTCTCAAACTTTTGTAGCTTGAACACCTCCAATATCTTGAACTGTTTTTAAAGTGTGATCATGTTTTACTATATTTCTTTGTTTGGGCTTTTTTTGACAAAAAACGTTCTTGCTAAGGACCACTTTCGACACCATGCAGTTTTGAAGTCGAGACGTCATTTTGTAAATGGCAGTCAACAAACAATTTTCAACACTGGTTTTGAAGTCGCAACATCAATATCTATTTGGAAACCAAATTTCATTGAAATCGGACAATGTTGAATTTTCCCGCCTTTTTATGCAGCCATTTCAAAAATG
Organism: Modiolus philippinarum; assembly: GCA_002080025.1. NCBI lineage: Eukaryota > Metazoa > Mollusca > Bivalvia > Mytilida > Modiolidae > Modiolus > Modiolus philippinarum. Next base: position 134,492 of record MJUU01024185.1, read on the forward strand.
GTGGTCAACAAACACTTTTTAACATCGGTTTGGAAGTTGCGACATCAAAATCTATTTGGAAACCAAATGTCATTGAAATCGGACAATGTTGAATTTTCCCGCCTTTTTTGGTGGCCATTTTGAAAATGGCGGTCAACGAACAATTTTTAACATCAGTTTTGAAGTTGCTACATCAAGACCTATTTGGAAACCAAATGTCATTGAAATTGGACAATGTTGAATTTTCCCGCCTTTTTGGCGGCCATTTTGAAAATGGCGGTCAACGAACAATTTTCAACACCGGTTTTTTTAAGTCGCAACATCAATATCTATTTGGAAACCAAATTTCATTGAAATCGGACAATGTTGAATTTTCCCGCCTTTTTTTGGGCAGCCATTTTGAAAATGGCGGTCAAGGAACAATTTTAAACATCAGTTTTGAAGTCGCAACAGCATGGCAAACATTTCATCAGTTTACACTTGACCTTCATCTTCTATAGTTAAAGGAATAAAAGATGAAAAATACAAAAATTTAAAATATTCGGTGAAAAAAGGGCAATAACTCCTACAAGGGTTTATGGATTTTCTTCAAAATTTCAAGGTGGGTAGACCTTGATATGTTGAACATTTTTGCAATTTACACTTGACCTCTATCTGTTACACTTTTTGAAATAAAAAATAAAAAATGCAAAAATTTTGAAAATTTAACGGAAAAGGGGCTATAACTCCGAGATGGGTTTTCAGATTTTCTTCAAAATTGCAGGGCAGGTAGATCTTGCCATGCTGATCATTTTTACTAATGTCAGATTTTCGAGTTATTGGCCAAAAACTGCAATTTACCCCCATGTTCTATTTTTAGCAATGGCGGCCATGTTGTTTGACCTACCGCCTAATCGAACACAATTTTGAGAAGCCATACTCTGGTGATGATTCAGGCCAAGTTTGGTTACATTTGGCCCCTAGTTTCAGAGGAGAAGATTTTTGAAATTGTTGACAGACGGACGACGGACGCATAGTGATGGCAAAAGCTCACATGGCCTTTTAGGCCAGGTGAGCTAAAAATTATAAAAGTATGGTTGCGAGGTAGAATTCTAAAAAATAAGAGGTCTTTGAGACTCTCAGGAAGTTTATCAAAATTGGAATCCAATATTTTGGAAAAAACCAATTCATGAAAATGTTTCTTCTTGTTCAAAAAAATTATTAAAGTATGGTTGCTAGGTAGAATTCAAAAAAATATGTGGTCTTTGAGACTTTCAGGAATTTAACCAAAGTTGGGATAAAAATTATTGGAATCCAATATATGAAAATATTTGTTCAAAACAAAACAAATTTTAAAAGTATGGTTGCTAGGTAGAATTCCAAAAAAATAAGTGGTCTTTGAGACTTTCAGGAAATTAACCAAAATTTGAATCAAATATTTTTGAAATCCAATCGGTGAAAATGTTTGTCCTAATTGAAACAAATTCTAAAGTATGGCTGCTAGGTAGAATTTCAAAAAATAAGTGGTCTTTGAGACTTTCAGGATATTTACCAAAATTGGAATCACATTTCAGAATTTTTAGTATTCAGAACTTTATTTTTTTTTCAAACACTTCCAAAAAAAAATATGAGAGTTCAAAAATATGAGTCTTTGACATTTTCAGGAAATTTACCAAAGTTGGAACCAGAATCAAAATTCCAAAAGCTTATTGCTGCACATTTGCAGACTATATGCTACAATTCTATAACAAAACTAAATCCATAAATCCAATAAAGGGCTACGCTGAGCGCAGCATGATACGACCGCAGCATGTCGAATACTGAAATTTGAACATGAGTGCAATTCAAATGAATGAGGACACAGTAAAGAGCTTGATACAGTAAATAAATGGACACAATAAAGAGCTTGAATCAGTTGCAATTTTAGCCCCTTTAGCTCAGAAACGGGAAAATCTATGCCAAATTTGTTGACCTACTACTGAAAGCTTATATCAAGAAGAATCGAAAGAAAAAAATCTGATCAAAATCCGATGAATAATAAGGATTTCAAATATTTCGAAAATTACAATTTTGGCCCCTTTGACCCCTTGTAGCTTGAAAAAAGGTAAGAGCTACGCAAAATCCGCTGCCATACTACTGACAGCTTACATCAAGAGGAATCCAAAGAAAAAAAATCCTATTGAAATCCGATGAAAAATAAAGATTTCACATATTTCGAAAATTTGCAATTTAGGCCCCTTTGACCCCTTGTAGCTCAAAAACGGTAAGAGCTATGCAATATCCATTGCAATACTACTGAAAGCTTATATCAAGAGGAATTCAAAGAAAAAAATCCCATCGAAATCTGATGAAAAATAAAAATTTCAGGTAATCAGCAAATTTGCAATTTTTGCCCGTTCGGCCCCTCATAGCTCGGAAAGCAAACAAGTTACCAAAAAATATAAAAGTTGAGCGCCATATTGATTTTTCTTAAGGAATCTAATGAAAAAAACTGCATCAAAATCGGACAAAAAATGAAAAAAATAGATTTTTGAGATTTCCCCCTTTTGGGACCCATTTATCTCATGAACGGTACATGTGACATGAAATCCGTTGACATACCTCCGATTCCAAATTTCCTTAGGATCACACTGAAAGAAACCCGTCAAAATCCGATAAATAATAAATATTCTACAGCCCAATATATGAAAACACCTAATTTGGCCCTTTTTGGCCCTTTTTAAAAAAAACGGGTGGGGCCACAATACCCAAAACCAATCCCAACCTTCCTTTTGTGACAAGCAACATTATGTTAAAATTTCATAACGATTGATCGACTAGAACTGAAGTTATCGCACAGAAACGAAGAGTCTACAGACGCCGCCGACGCCGCTGCCGTCAGTATCATACCAATATACGACCTCAAAAATTTTTTTGCGGTCGTATAAAAATGTAGGAGGAGTTCCACTGACAAGCTCACATGTGTCAAAATCGACATCTTGGGGCCTCTTGTTTGCGCCAAGACCAATTTCGAAAATCCGTAAGCTTATTGCGCATCTGCAGTATATATGCAACAATTCTATAACAAAATTAAAACATTAAATCTAAAACTATAGGAGGAGTTCCACTGACAGGGTTCATCTAATGGACAGACAGACGGACAGTGCAATTCTTTTTGTGAAATAAAGAAAAAGTATGTGGTACTGCGTTTTCTTTTTAGGGAATACCTTACGACTTGTAGTCCTACACAGAATACATGTTTTAGTAATACTATACTTGAATATGTTTCTCAAAAGCAAAACAAGTGAGGGCTCCACACGATGACAATAGAATACATCCTGTGGGAAGAAGAAACTACTCTACATGGTTTGTTTCAATACTTGCAGTCCAATATATTAGAAACCTATATCTTTCAAGTTCTGAAAGTATAATAAGTCACATTTAAAGACAAATCACACTATTTTTTGTGCGCACACTACAGCCGCAATTATCTATGTCGTCGTCGGTTTGTGACATCGTTTTTGCCGAAAGTTTAAGATTTACTTCCCTTTGACCATTTTGGTAAACGGCGTCTCAGTTGAAAGGCCACTTAAGGGAAAATCAAAGAGCACTCAAAATAATCACAAGACAGAATTTAAGTGAATAACTACATTAACAGTAAATTTGATAAAACAGGAGATACCGTATATTTTCGATTATAAGTCGGAATGTCTTTTCGTGAATAAAAACTTCGTATTTAGCGTTGATCATGATTATAAGTCGGTCGGAGATAGTTGTCAAGTTGTGTACCAAAACTTCAACATGAAATCGCTATAATTTATTAAATGCATATGGCATACATTGGAATAAAAGAATGTCTTCTACATGAGATAAATGCTGCGTGTGAAGCATTTTACATGTGCTAAAAGCAGCTTATTCACGTTTCTAGCCAAGATATCATATTAAGGGGGAATAACTGAAGTTTGTTTACTTATATCGTACGACCAAATACCCAAAGATATGATAAACCAAATGAGATCAAAAGTACGTGTTTCCAATATTAAAAATTTTTACAGCCGGTCTAAAACTAGTATTAAAATATAAATTATTTCTTTTATATGGAATTAAAGTTAAAAAAATAATAAACAGTATTGGAAATGTCACATAAGATACGATATGACATTCCTAGGAGAAAGGTGTTAGTTATTGTCGGTTTTCGGTAATTAGTGAAATCAACTTAGTACGTAAAGGAATACACATTAAGTACCTCCATGATGCTGAAATGAAAACATCGTGAATTTACTAAGAAAACAACTAAAAAATGCTTATTTCTTTTATTAAAAGTAATAAATAATGTGTCAATAGAACCAGATGATTGTTGAATACCGGCAAACTGTATTTGGTCATCATTGAATGTGTCTACCGGACATTTTACGTTCTCGACTTTCCTCCTTGGTTCTTGGTTACTCTTATAAGTCGGATCCCTTCTCTGGAAATGAATATTAGCTCTCAAATTTCCGACTTATAATCGAGTATATACGGTAACTTGAAATTGAAACTAGATTCTGAATCCTCTTCCAGACTATAATAAAGGGCTACGCCGAGCGCAGCATGAGACAACCGCAGCATGTCGTCCACTGAAATTTGAAAAAGTGTAATTTAAAGTGAGTATGGACATAGGAAAGAGCTTGACACAATAATTAGATGGATGCAATAAGGAGATTGACCAAGTAATTAGCTGGACACAAACTAGGGAAAATAAAAATTAGCCCTTATGACTCCTTATGATTCCTCTTTGACCCTCTATAGCTCAGAACAGTAAGAGCTACGCCCATCCATTGACATGATGCTGAAAGCTAATATCAAGAGAAATCAAAAGAAAAAAATCCCATCAAAATGCGATGAAAAATAAAAATTTAAGGTAATCTGTAAATTTACGATTTTGGCCCCCTTCGGCCCTCATAGCTCGGGAACGGTAAGAGCTACGTCAAATCCGTTGAATACAACTGAAAGCTTACATCAAGTAGAATCCAAAGAAAAAAATCCCATCGAAATCCGACGAAAAATAAATTTTTTAGGTTTTCTGTAAATTTACGATTTTGGCCCCCTTCGGCCCCTCATAGCTCAGAAAGGGTAAGAGCTACGCCAAATCCACTGACATATATCTGAAAGCTTACATAAAGAGGAATCAAAGAATAAAATCCCATTGAAATTCGATGAAAAATAAAAATTTTAGGTTATCTGTAACTTAACAATTTTGGCCCCCTTCAGCCCCTCATAGCTCTGAAACGGTAACAGCAACGCCAAATCTGTTGGCATACAACTGAAAGCTTACATCAAGAGGAATCCAAAGAAAAAAATCCCATCGACATCCGTCGAAAAATAATAATTTTAGGTTATCTGTAAATTTACAATTTTGGCCCCTTCAGCCCCTCATAGCTCGGAAATGGTAAGAGCTACGCCAAATCCGTTGACAAAGTACTGAAAGTTTACATCAAGAGGAATCCAAAGAAAAAAATCCCATCGAAATCCGATGAAAAATAAAATTTGTTGGTTATCTGTAAATTTACGATTTTGGCCCCCTTCGGCCCCCATAGCTGGGTAAGGAAACAAGTTACCAAAAATCTAATAGTAGAGCGCTACGATAATTTTTCATTAGGAATCCTTTGGAAAAAATTGTATCAAAATCGGACTAAAAATAAAAAAATGAAATTTTTGAAATTCGCCCCTTTTGGGCCCCTTTATCTCATGAACGGTACATGCCACGTGAAATCCGTTGGCATATTCCAGATTGGAAATTTTCTCAGGAGTTTACTGAAAGAAACCCCATCAAAATCCAATAAATAATGAAGATTCTACAGTAAAATATGTGAAAACACCTAATTTAACCCCTTTTGGCCCCTTTTTCTAAAACAGGCGGGGCCAGGAACATAAAATTATAGCCCGGGCTAAAGCATGTGCCAAGAAACATCATACTAAAATTTAAAAATGATCTGTTCACTGGAACCAAAGTTATGCTGTCCACAGACACAAAAATACCCAATTTTACCCCTTTTTGGCCCCTTTTTCTGAAACAGGTGGGGCCATAAACCCGAAATTAAAACCCGGGATAGCCATTATGCCAAGAAACCACATACTGAAATTTGAAGATGAGCCATCCACTAGAAACAAAGTTATGCTGGCCACAGACGCCGACGCCGACGACTGCGCCATAACATAATACGACCGCAAAATTTTTGCGGTCGTATAAAAATTAGACATCCCGTACATTGATAAAGTATATACTGAAATTCCTGCTACATTTTTTATTTTGCTAATCCCGGGGTTCTGGAAAAGATCCTACATTCCGCAGCATTATCAATAAATTATCTTTGTGACTTAATGACAAAATATTGTGGGTTACATAACATATTTCACTGTGTATTTTACCTTTTTTTATAAATTGAAACATTCATCATTGTAACAAAACGTCCCTTCATTCATTGATGCATTTCTTGTAGACTGGATATGTTTTTCGTTTTTGTTTCAATTCAACAATTTTTGCATGCCTGTCTAACGACGGGCATATTATCATTATAGTATACCGATGTCTAGCTGTAGCTTTCACATGCCACACCTGTCAACCTTATAGTCAGCGTACTTCAAACTGTATAGTTAGAGCTATAGGTATAATGTCATCACAAATTAAGGCCGTTTTCACATATCACACTCTCATTTGAAATAAGGACTCATTTTGAAAGCACTGCAGACTAGGTACATGTATGATGGTCGTACGATCCTTTTATGTGATTTTTTTGGTTTTCAGTAAAAAATTCTGCATGCTGTTCTAGCTTCGATCAACTTGAGGACGCTTACCCTAATCACTCAAAACTTGGCAAGGCTATTTTATTGCCATACACAACATAAAATACCCCAGTATTGTTAGGTGATTTAACAAAAATTTTCCTTTATTGAAAGATGAACTGAAGCATTACATTCAAACAATATCTATTGTATAAGTGTGAATCTGACTTGTGTCACTGTTTTCAATCACCTTGATTAAATTACCTAAGGAAAAAATCTCCTTCATTATTTTGAAAAGGTTTAAATGTTTTATGACGTAACGTCAATCACTAAGCAAAAGAAAAGGATACGTCCAACTATCGAAAAATAACGTCTACGGAAGATACAAAACTAACATTATCTTTTTTATTAATTGGGTGACCCCTACTTTTTAAAGTGTTAAAATTTAAGATAAATAAAAATCCTCGTTTATGAAATTTTAAAAGAAAATCCCTGGGTCAGAAGTATTTAAAATACCCGACAAAGTTTGTTTTTATTTTGGTGGGAAGGCATTTAAAACCTACTTTCAGTTACCGTCATGTCTCGAATTATTAAACGGCCAAATTTTTCGACACTTTTTTATTTTTTTTTTTTAGAAAAATCAAAATTTTTATATCTTCAATTTTTCGAATATCTTCAAAAATTGTCAGGTAAAAAAAAATCGAAGTTGATTGATTTGAAAGGAAACTGCAATAATTGTTGCAACAACACTGTTCAGGATGTACAAACACCGTTTTCTTCGTTAATATTATCAAACTGTTACCTTATATATTCAATAAAATATTTGTTATATGTTTTATTTGAAAAAGACTGTTCCAGACATGAATGATTTGTTTACTTCCTTGTTCAAAGGGAGATAAATGAAGGTCACTTCCTATATTTAAACAAGAGGCTCTCAAGAGCCTGTATCGCTCACCTGGTCCTTGATTAACATAGACAATTTATGTTAAAGAGCCAATATACATGTATATAATTAAACTATAGTTCAAATATGCCCAATTAGTTTAAGGGGAGAAGACCGCTGTAAGTGTTCCTCATGGGGTCCAATGTTAAACTGGTCCAATGTTAAACTATGTTCCCTGCTGGCAGTCATCTTGGATAAAGTGGGAACCTGAAAAAAAAAAATTCTTTTCAGGGGTCCACATAAAGACTATTGTGGCCAAGTTTTGGCTCAGTAGTTTCAGAGAAGAAGATCTTTGATTGTGCTTTCCCATAGGTCCAATGTTAAAACTATGTTTCCCGCTGGCGGCCATCTTGGATATCGCACAGACTGGAAAAACACATTTTTTGTAAAGGACCACCAAAGGACTAGTGTGGCCAAGTTTGGTGCCAATTGGCTCAGTTAGTTTCAGAGAAGAAGATCTTTGAATGTGTTTTCCCATAGGGTCCAATGTTAAAACTATGTTTCCCGCTGGCGGCCATCTTGGATATCGCACAGACCTGAAAAACACCTTTTTTGTAAGGGACAACCAAAGGACTATTGTTGCAAAGTTTGGTGCCAATTGGCTCCGTAGTTTCGGAGAAGAAGATCTTTGAATGTATTTTCCCATAGGGTCAAATGTTAAAACTATGTTTCCCGCTGGCGGCCACCTTGGATATCGCACAGACCTGAAAACACCTTTTTTGTAAGGGACCATCTAAGGACTATCTTGGCCAAGTTTGGTGCCAATTGGCTCAGTAGTTTCAGAGAAGATGATCTTTGAATGTGTTTTCCCATACAGTCCAATGTTAAAACTATGTTTCCCGCTGACGGCCATCTTGGATATCGCACGGACCTGAAAAACACCTTTTTTGTAGGGGACTATTGTGGCCAAGTTTGGTTCCATTTGGCCCAGTAGTTTAAGAGAAATAAAATTTGAAACGTTTTTTTTCCAAAGGGTCCAATGTTAAATTTTGGTCCCAGCTGGCAGCCATCTTGGATGACGTACAGACCTGAGCGACACAATTTTTAAAGGGGACCACCCAAGGACTATTGTGGCCAAGTTTGGTTTCAATTGGCCCAGCGGTTTCAGAGGAGAAGATCTTTGAATGAAAAGTTAACGGACGGACGTACGGACGGACGACGGATGACGGACGCAAAGTGATGGCAAAAGCTCACCCTGGCATAGCCAGGTGAGCTAAAAAGAAATAAATATGGAATTTCAAAGCATTCCCTTGATGAATAAACTGAAATTATTAAATAAAGTTTGTATCAAAATTGGATTTTTAATTTTCCATTGTTATTAATTACATTAAAGTGACTGAATGGTCAGTGTCAGGTGATAATCATGTGATTAGCGGCAAATTTAGGTATTACCCATGCTTGGCACTTGAGTAAAGTGTCACCTTTAATTATATTTTATGGCCTCAATTAGGAATATATATGGGATAGATGATATTACAATAAAACAATATGACAAGATGTTGTCAAAACAAGTGTCCCAAGCCCATCTGAAGTTGTCAATTAAATAGTCAAACCTGCCTTAGCGACCACCTCTATTAAGCAAAATCCTGTCTTATATGACCCTTATTTAGTATCCCTTCATAGTGCTTTCTTTGTAAATTCAACCTGTATTTAAAGACCTCCTGTCTAATGTGACTCTATTTTAAGATTCCCTTCGAAGGTCACACAATAGAAAAAAGAAGGGAAACGGGGAATGTGTCAAGAGACAACGACCAAAATGGGAGTAATAACAACTCGAAGCTACCATAAGATCTTCAATGAACGGTGAGAAAACCCCACACCTAATGGTAGGTCGGAGTCGGCCCCTAAATAAAGAGTAATCAAGTTCAGTGAAATAAACGAAATCCTAGACTCCTATAGACATAAAGTAAACTAACTAGAAAAAAGACAAGACACACAAAGGCTTAATAAATTTCCTGACTTAGGACAGGCGCAAACCTGCTGCGGCGGGGTTAAACTAGTTTTATTGGGCCCAAACCTTCCCCCTAGCCAATGTGATAAATAAAAAAACAATAGTAACAACAGTAAAATTCAGTTAGCAACAGGACTGAGTCAATTGTGAAAAAAGAAACTGAAAGAACCAAATATACGGACATAAACATGAAATCACAAAATAGGAAAAAGAAGGGAAACGGGGAATGTGTCACAGAGACAACGA
>MJUU01024186.1:4843-15805 GCA_002080025.1 Modiolus philippinarum
AATCAAAGTGCTGAAACACTGTAATGCCTGCATGAAAGTCGGTGGATGTGATAAGGCAAAGCCTTTACCCAGTAACTTAGAATGTTCATTAAATACCTGTAATTTAATCAAAGTGCTGAAACACTGTAATGCCTGCATGAAAGTCGGTGGATGTGATAAGGCAAAGCCTTTACCAAGTAACTTGGAATGTTCATTAAATACCTGTAAATATAATCTTACCCAGTAACTTGGAATGTTCATTAAAATACCTGTAAATATAATCAAGGTACTGAAACACTGTAATGCCTGCATGATAGTTGGTGGATGTGATAAGGCAAAGCCTTTACCAAGTAACTTGGAATGTTCATTAAATACCTGTAAATATAATCAAAGTGCTGAAACCCTGTAATGCCTGCATGATAGTGGGTGGATGTGATAAAGCAAAGCCTTTACCCAGTAACTTAGAATGTTCATTAAACACCTGTAATTTAATCAAAGTGCTGAAACACTGATATGCTGTTAGACTTTTAATATCTTCTTTTTTTGCAATTAATTTATAAATTTGCTGTACATTTTCAATGTAGGCAATAATCTACTGTCTCATGTTTATCTAACAGCTGCAATTCAGGCTGATGTAAGAGATGGTTCATATGTAGCACAAAAAACTAACATATGGCTTAGTTCACGTGTCTTGCAACAAGTATGCTTGGTGCTAAGTGCATGTCTTATGTCAAGCTACGTAGAAAGTGGGTCTAGATGGGGTTTAAGCCGGAAGCAGGATTGGCCTTTTTTAAGTAAGTGAGAAATGGGGATTGTGGCAAAAAAGAGCACATGAAAATTGGATGAAGATGGAACAACTGAAAAAATAGCCTGTATTGAAACAGGGAAAGGTGGCCTGTTTAAGAAACATTGTAATATATTTTCCTGCTCTGGAATTTGGAAAGTGAACAAAAATTGACATAATTTTGGGAAAGAGACCCCCTATACACCAGAACAAAACTGCTAATTTATATTCTGATGCACATATGTTTGCTACGCTAATTTTGATTGGATAGCGTCGGGTGGGGGGTGGGGGGGTGGGGGTTAAATCCACGATTTTCCGTCGGAACCATTAGCAACGTATTTGCCAAGACGCAAACCAAATTTCCTTTAATTTCAAAGTTGATCTAAAAAGGTCTTTTTTGCATATGCATTACAGCGATGGAAACGTTCAACATTCCCTACCACACGCACACGATTCACACGATGAACGCACATGATTCACACGTTGAGCGCACACGATTTGCACGATGAATGATACAGAAAATTCACAATTGTGTATCATGTACCGTGTATCCTGTACCGTGCACCGTGTCGGTTAAATAATCTTATATGTTTTCATGAAACAAACTCGAAATGAAAAATATGAGTGTGCAATATAAGTCGAGAGTCATAAAATTTCACAGTATAAATTACAATGTGATACATATGACCACATATAAATAAAATAACTGTTAATTTTGACAAAAGAAAAAAGTTGGTTTTCCATATGAAACAGCATTTATGACATCAGTGTTACAGACTATCCCTCGGAACTGTCTCCACTTTTGCCGTAACAATATCAGAATAGTGTCGGCAAAAACTTAAAATTGTGTCATTTTGTCAGCAACAACAAAACAGAAATTAATAAATAAAATAAACAATGTTAATTAAAAAATAATTAAAATTAAATAAAAACTCCTGATATATAGCAGAGACATATAATCAAATATGTCTCTGTATATAGTAATGAAAGATGCTGCAAAATCAGCCAGAACTATCTAAGTATAGAAACATAACTTTTCAATCACATTTAGACAATATTGAAACTTTCTATAATATAACCATAAATAAGTAAGAAAAGTCACATTTTCTCTATTTTATAGTATAATGGTGTCCGCAATACTATAACTTCATAAAATTTAACCATAAATATCAAAGAAAGGGCACTTTTGTCTATTTCATATTATACCAGTATCCACAATACTAAAACTTTATATAATTTGATCATAAATTTAACATAAAGGACACTTTTTCTCTATTTTATATTATATCGGTGTCCGCAATACTATAACTTCATATAATTTAACCATAAATCTTAAAGAAAGATCACTTTTTCTCTATTTTATATTATACCGGTGTCAGCAAAACTAAAACTTCATATAATTTAACCATCAATATAAAAGAAAAGGCACTTTTTCTCTATTTTATATTATACCGGTGTCCTCAATACTAGAACTTCATATTATTTAACCATAAATTTAAAAGAAAAATCATTTTTTCTCTATTTTATATTATACCGGTGTCAGTAGTACTAAAACTTCATATAATTTAACCATAAATATAAAAGAAATGGCACTTTTTCTCTATTTTATTATATACCGGTGTCTGCGATACTAAAGATTCATATAATTTAACCATAAACTTAAAAGAAAGCCCACCTTTTCTCTATTTTATATTATATTGGTGTCAGTAATACTAAAACTAAATATAATTTAACCATAAACACAAAAGAAAGGACACTTTTTCTCTATTTTATATAATACCGGTGTCCTCAATACTAAAACTGCATATAATTTAACCATAAATATAAAAGAAAGGACACTTTTTCTCTATTTTAAATTATACCAGTGTCCGCAATTTTAAAAATTCCTATGATTTAACCATAGATATAATAGTTTCACCTCCGGGGTTTCATCTGATTATACTTTTATTGAACAGCCTGCATTGTTATAATTGAATATTTTAAGTTGGTTTTTAAAGGTTTGTGTTACTAAACAATTCATGTTTTTGTGACAAAAAATCGTCAGCGATACCTAATCTGATATAATTATTATTTTTTTCTTGTAAAATAGGTGGTTGAAAAAAAAAGTGTTGTGCAGAAAACTGGTAAACCTATCTTTAAAATGCGGAATTTAAATGAAACAAGTAAACACACGTTACACGATACACACAATGAACGTTACACGTTACACGATACACAATGAGCGCACACGATTTAAACGATGAACGCAAACTGTCTACATGATGAAGGCACACAATTCACACGATGAGCGCTATTTTGGGAATGTTGAACGTTTCCATCGCTGTAGAATAGAGATAACCAAACTGTATTTTAGGATCTTCAGGGGTAAATCTTAGATTTTACAGTCACAAACATCCGTTTTCTGGCTCCGCTAACGTGTCACCGGAAATCTCAGTTTGCAACAGTAAAATCTACAATTTACCCCCTCAGATCATAAAATACAGTATGGTTATCTCCTAAATGAAGTCATATTCCTTATGTATACTTGCACTGAAATATAGTTTTAAGTGGATATATTGCCATTTAAAGTAAAGGTAAAAGGTAAAATATATTTAGGTTAAAAATCAACAAGTTAAGATTGTGATTAAAAATTTCATATCAATTAAAAACATAGTAATTTTTGACCCCAAAAATATCTCATCAAAATATCTGTTGACGGGTGTCTTACTATTATATAAATCTTACCAACAAAGATCCTTCTTCAATGTAGTCCATGTCTTCTTCTAATTCCTCAACAGTAACTGTAAATATAATGTTACCATGGTTACTATACAGTTACTGTAAATATAATGTTACCATGGTTACTATACAGTTACTGTAAATATAATGTTACCATGGTTACTATACAGTAACTGTAAATATAATGTTACCATGGTCAACATATAATGTTACCACAGTTACTATACAGTAACTGTAAATATAATGTTACATTGGTTAACATTCAGGAACTGTAAATAAAATGTTACCATAGTCACTATACAGTAACTATTTGATGTTAGGTTCCTCACTGTGTTAAAGACTGTACAGTGACCCCAAAATGCTTTGTTTTGTGTCTTTTTAACTTGGAGTTGGGATGTTGTCTCCTTGACATTTAACCCATTTCCTTTCTTTTTCATAGTTACTGTAAATACAAATCTATTACCATTGTAACTTCATGGTAACTGTAAATACAAATTTATTACCATTGTAACTACATGGTAACTGTAAATACAAATTTATTACCATTGTAACTACATGGTAACTGTAAATACAAATTTATTACCATTGTAATTACATGGTAACTGTAAATACAAATTTATTACCATTGTAATTACATGGTAACTATAAATACAAATTTATTACCATTGTAACTACATGGTAACTGTAAATACAAATTTATTACCATTGTATTTACATGGTAACTGTAAATACAAATTTATTACCATTGTAACTACATGGTAACTGTAAATGATGAATATGATGTCATTCCTTGATGAATTTAACCTTCACCTTTTTATTATATTTACTATTTACGTTATCAGATGGCAGCCAGTTTAATGTTTTGGCAGATTTGGCAAGAATCATATAAGTAATTCATACAGTGCTTACTTTAAATCAAACTATCAGTATGAGATCAAAACCCTTATCAATTTTTAAGTTAAAACTGGCATTACTCCTGGAAAAAACAAAATATGATGAAAACCTGCCTAAATATGCACATCTACATACTACAGTTGATCTTTTACGGCTCAAACAATCAAGGGACTGATGTAAACATTTTGACCTAGAGGGGGGTTGGAGATATCATGGTCAAAATATGTTTAAACTTGAACAAAGGGACAAATTTTAGGCACTTTTAATTTTCCCACATTGTGTTCAATTTCCATGGCAAAAGCAGCCATTGTGAATTTCTGATCTGTAAATTCATTTCTTTTAGTGCAGGGCAAAAGGGACAAACAGACAAATGAACGGTTGAACGAACAAACGAATGAATGAAGGAACGGACTGAGGATAAACGAACAGACAGTTTAGTGAACAAACTGACCAAAGGACAGATAAAGGTAAAATATGCCCCTCACTTTTAGTCACGGGGCATAAAAACAAAATTAAAGAGGAAAAAACTTGTGTTTTACCTGGAGGTAAGGAAATGTCCCTTTTTATCAAAGATCCAGCACACATTCCACCAAGATAAGCCAGCTCTCTCTCCAGTTGTGCAATGGTCTGAAAAACATATATAAATATGATAGTATTACTTATATGATTTATTTAATTGTTAAACTATAACTTTCTTTAATAAAGGGCTACGCCGAGCGCAACATGATACGACCTCAGCATGCCGACCACTGAAATTTGAACAAATGTAATTGAAAGTGAGTGTGGACATACTAAAGAGCTAGACACAATAATTGCATGGACACAGTAAGAGGATTGACCCAGTGATGGACACAAACTAGGGAAAATAAAAATTAGTCCTTATGACTCCTTTGACCCCTTTTTGACCCCTTATAGGTTCCTCTTTGACCCCTTATAGCTCAAAAACGGTAAGAGCTACACCAAATCCATTGACATATTACTGAAAGCTTATATCAAGTGGAATCCTAAGAAAAAAAACCCATATAAATCTGACAAAAAATAACAATTTCACGTAATCTGCAAGTTTTCAGTTTTGGCCCCTTCGACCCCTTATAGCTAGAAAACGGTAAGAGCTACGACAAATCTGTTTACATAATACTGAAAGCTTATATCAAGAGGAATCTAAAGAAAAAAATCCCATCAAAATCCGATGAAAAATCTAATAGCAGAGTGCTGTGTTAATTTTTCACAAGCAATCCATTGAAAAAAACTGCATCAAAATCGGACAACAAAAAAAAAAATTTTTTTTGGATTCGCCCCCATTTGGGCCTAATTTATCTCGGAAACGGTACATGCTATGTGAAATCCGTTGGCACACTACTGATTGGAAATTTCCTCAGGGGCACACTGAAAGAAACCCCATCAAAATCCAATTAATAATAAAGATTCTACAGACAAATATGTGAAAACACCCAATTTAACCCTTTTTGGCCCCTTTTTTTCTTAAAAAAGGGTGGGGTCACAATGACCAAAACTACTGCAAGCCTTCCTTTTGTACCAAAGAACATTATGTTAAAATTTCATAAGGACTGATCTACTGGAACTAAAGTTATTGACCAAAAACTAAAGTGTCTACAGACGACGACAACAACAACGACAACGACGACGACGACGACAACGACGATGACGACAGCACCATACCAATATAAGACAGCAAAAATTTTTGCGGTCGTATAAAAACAGCTAGGATTTTTTCCCTTTGCAATTGCTCAAAGCCAATTAAATTTACAATATAATCTATGATTTTCCTGTTGCATAGATGCACTCAGCTCATTAACTTAATCATCAAATTTGTGAGTATTCCGTCTACGTAGCTGAGAAAAACATGACAAAAATAATTTACAAACGAAAATTATACAAATATAGAGTGGCAATGAGGTCATTGTATTGATTGAACCTGATTAGAGTACAATGGCCTTGGACATGCTTAAGTCATGCTATAGTTGTTCATTATTTTATGGCATTATTCTTGTTTTAAATATATGTAAAGTTCAGTGTGTAAGCATACAAAATATGTTGTAACATTTCCAAATTATATGTCATATACTATTAGTAGATATATCAAGTTTAAACTATATTTACAGAGCACTGAGTGACATCAAATACACATTGCAAAAAAATATTACAAACTAGTTATCGATGTTGTTCCAGCCAGTATGCCCCCTCTCTATTGTATTCACATATCATAATAGTATATGAATCTGTTAAGTTTGGTCACTTTTTATTTAAAGGCATAGGAAAAGCTCACCCTGTTTAAATTTTATCCTTCATCCCCTGCTCCAAATAAAAAAAAAACGAGAAAAATAAACTTTGTTTCAGTAAAAAGATGCTTCATGTATACTCTGTCATATTCTGAGTGAAGATTGATAAGACTTATATGAACAGCAGTAAAGATTTTGTTTGGATAAATGGAATCTTTATGAAATAGGTACTAATTTGAGTTTTCTCTGCTTGGCACCTACTCTATTATCTGGGTTCAAGGAAAAAGTAGGAGCTGTCTTGTATTTAAATGAGAGTTTATTTTACTGATTTCACTGCAAATCATAGTACACATCTGAAAAATTGTATGGCATATTTTTATTTCAAACATAGGTAATCAACGATTACAGAGTTTGCCTCATTATGGCACATTGTCAGAGTAACCCAATTTTGCCTGGATGCTGATCTACCATCCGAGATGTATGCATATGTAAGGTTACAATGATCCTACCATGTATAGTGACTGAGATCTGAACTCGTCCAAAAACTTGAATGTAAATCAATCAAGCATAAAATATAGGTCAAAGTGACCTAATTTTGCATGGATGCTGACCTACCATCAAAGTTGCATATATATGCAAGGTTACATGATCCTACCATGTATAGTGACTGAGATCTGAACTCGGACGTCAACTTGAATGTAAGTCGTTCAAGCGGAAAAAATAGGTCAAAGTTACCTAATTTTGCCTGGATGCTGACCTAACATCAGAGATGAATGCATGCATATGCAAGGCTACATGATCCTACCATGTATAGTGACTGAGATCTGAACTCGGACAAACTTGAATGTAAGTCGTTCAAGCGGAAAATATATGTCAAAGTGACCTAATTTTGCCTGGATGCTGACCTACCATCAGAGATGCATGCATATGCAAGGTTACATGATCCTACCATGTATAGTGACTGAGACCTGAACTCGGACGTAAACTTGAATGTAAGTCATTCAAGTGGAAAATACAGGTCAAAGAGGCCCAATTTTCTTGGAGGCTGTGAGATAGCCCAAGATGCATCTGTATACAAAGTTTGATGATCCTACCCTTCATAGTTACCAGGATATATACCTAAATGCGGACGCGGAAGCCAGGGGTACTCCAATAGTCCACCTCAACTTCGTTGAGGCGAACTAAAAATGGTAGAAATTAAGACAAAATAGTACGGGTAAACAGGTCTGATATATGTATAATACCAACCTCCTTAGGTTTAAGTTTCCATTCATAACCAACAACTATACACTTAAATCCATAAAAACAAGCCTTCTCATCTTTTACATAATCTGATGCTGTTTCTAGGGAAAATACTACCTGGTTACCTGAAATATCAAAACACAAATTAATACATGAATTTACCTGATTTATCAATATATAAATTAATACACAAATTCACCTGAAATACAAATACACAAATTTACCTGAAATACCAATACACAAATTAACAAAAAAACATCTTTCCCAACATTTCCATAATCTGGTGCTCTTTCTAGGCAAAATGCTACCTGATTACCTGAAATACCAATACACAAAGGACAAGGTGCGTTAAGACCAATATTTGGCCCAAAAATAGTCAATATTTTTTCATTGATGTTAACACATATTACAGTTATGCAAAATACTTAGGAGCATTCATCCTCTTCAGCGAGAAATTCATTTTGTCAAATTTTAATGTGATGACGTCACAAAGGGCACGTGAATTTGCCTTGAGATGGAAAATCGGTCAAATTCGGCTGAAATTATCATGAAAAAACAAAACATTAGGTATCCCCGCAGCGTTGGTACAACTTAAAAATTTAACTGACGACAGAAATTTAACTTACAAAGACGTGGTATAAATATTTTGTTGTACCATGACTGCGGGGATACTTTCCGCGACTAAAAACGTTCGTATTCAAAATGTACGAGTCTTAGAAATAGCGGATACTCACAGAAGAAAATGGGGTTTAAAGTTCATCTGCACAAAGATTCCCTCTTCTTGAGTATTTATCGATCTTTCATTATTACATGTGGTATTTATTTAATACCAAAACGGATGTCTGAATCGGGAAACCCATGATTTAAAGATGCCTTTTAGCTGTATCGAACTTTCAAACATTCTCTTGTTTTGATCATTGCTCGATGAGGTATGTACATTTTACACGTGTTTGCCATTCCCTCAAAATGAAAATAAAAATTGACATCAAACATATATGTCATATATTTTTTTTTTATTCATTGTTCCTAACTGACAACGTCCAGCACGTAGATACTGCATGTTTACAAAGTAACTAGGTATTTCTGAGAGGTTCGCGCTCTTCAGCAGTATAAAATAAATCTTACATATCCGTACCTGTCTTGAAAAAAATCGTTTAAAATGTGAAGAATATAGTGTTTTTTTTTTCACTATAGATCTAGATAAAAAGAAAACATGCAACCACTTATCACTTTTGTTGTATTTATTTATGAATAAAGGTAAAATAAAATATCAATCAACACTGTACTTGATAACAAAATACCGAAGTGACTGATAATTTATTTTCTGCATATGCGCATTTCGACAACTTATGTCTCATCAGTGCAGATAAATCCAAAAATTTGGAAGTCCATTAACCGAAAAATATGTTAAAGCTGATGGAGAACAAATAACCAAAGAGGTCTAAATAGAAAAAACCAAATTCATCTAAGTTAGAATTGAATGTTAAAATTGCCAAACTTTGACCGTGGCTTTGACGCAGACTCGCAAAGCCGTACAAGGTAATGGGTCCTCTAAAAGGGGGCGGTAGTGTAAAAGGTATGGACTTACATTGTGCTTTTAGTAAGTGAATATTCTTTTTGAAATTATTTGTTAAATGTTTTCTTTGAAAATTCAGAAAAAATATATGTTTATTTCCTTTAACGCCTTGTAGTCTTGTGTGTATTTTCTAAATTTAGCATTTCTTTCTTTTGATATCTCGGGGATTTTAACAAATTCTTATAGTTATGTATAATTTTAGCTAAAATTGGACAATTAAACTACATGTATTTGATTTGAAGATTATTCATGGAGTAAGAAACAAAGTCTTGATTTTATTTTGGTAACATAGCAGTACTTATCATAATGTAAATATTCGCTTTTCCACATTGCAAAGATCGCACGCATAAAAGAGACTGAGTCTAGATAAGTAGGCCAACTGCAACCATCTTAAGTTTCCATGTTTTTTCACTCAAAAATTACTAAATACAAAAGATTCAATGAAAGACAATTTATGCGTGTTCGAAGTTTCAGTTAATTCTATATATCTAAACAAAGTAAAATCACAAGTCTGGGTAGAAACTGATTCGAATTTTCCAAATCTCAACAAGAAAATTTGGTGAAGAAAATATTGGTGGTAGTATTAAAGTTTCAAGTTTATTATCCACTTTGACAAAGTACATTACTTAAAGTAAGTAGGTTTTTCCCCCACAGATTTGTTGAATAAATATTCACAATAAATACCGAAGCAACAACCAAAATATCATAAATACTTAGAAAAAAGGATCACACACAGTGACAACATAAATTACGAGGACGAAACACACAGAACATAATACAAATGCCAAAAAAAACAAAAACAAAAACAAAAAAACAAAAAAACAAAAAAAAACTAGAGGCTCAGACTCTGAGCCTGAATCGCTCACCTGACAAAAAGCTGAAGCAGGGTTTTCGATGTTCTGCATGATGGCCATGTTTTTTATGTGAATTTCCCATAGGGCCAAAATAAACTATGTTCTGTGCTGGCGGCCATGTTTTTTATTGGATCCAAATGAAATCAGCAATCTTTGTTTAGGACCTTCAGTTCATCATTCTTGTAAAGTTTGGTTGAAATTGCTTCAGCCGTTTCAGAGCAGAAGAAGAAAATGTGAATTTTCCCATAGGGTCCAATGTTAAACCTAAGTTCTGAGGTGGCGGCCATGTTTTTCATCTGATCGCAAGGAAATAAGCAATCTTTGTAAAGGACCTTCCATACATCATTCCTGTAAAGTTTGGTTGAATTTGCTTCAGTGGTTTCAGAGCAGAAGACCAAAATGTGAATTTCCCATAGGGCCAATGTTAAACTATCTTCTGTGCTGGCGGCCATGTTTTTTAGCGGATCAGAACGAAATGAGCAATCTTTTTTGAGGACCTTTAGTACATCATTCCTGTAAAGTTTGGTTGAAATTGCTTCAGCAGTTTCAGAGGGGAAGAAGAAAATGTGAAATTTCTCATAGGGTCCAATGTTAAACCTAAGTTCCGTGCTGGCGGCCATGTTTTTTATCAGATCGGAAAGATATGAGCAATCATCATAAAGGACCTTCCATACA
>MJUU01024186.1:23258-34390 GCA_002080025.1 Modiolus philippinarum
TTTTTTTTTGGAAAATGAAATTGAAGATTAGAAAAATGTTTCGTTTTTTTCAGATTTCTATTTTTGTTAATACAGAAATCGCTTGTAAGAAATTTAACATAATAAAAAAAATATTTAGGGAGATATTTGCTTTTGAATTTTAAATAGCATAAACTGACATCACGTTTCTTTAGATGTTCATTATATGTTAGTTAATAGTGTCTATCTAGGGTGTCTATCTAGTGGCCAGTAACAAGTTTATTATGTTTTAAAGCGCAATGCTCTGAAATACGGAGGTAGTCATATTAACAAAGAGAATGACAGTTTTAATGCCGAGTATTCGAGTACCAATTAGGTACTCGATACTCGTACCTTCCGAGCGATACTCGAGTATTCGAGTACTCGTTGACATCCCTAATAAATTAATACACAAATTCACCTGAATTACAAATACACAAATTTACCTGAAATACCAATACACAAATTAACAAAAAAACATCTTTCCCAACATTTTCATAATCTGGTGCTCTTTCTAGGCAAAATGCTACCTGATTACCTGAAATACCAATACACAAATTTACATGAAAAATCAATACACAAATTTATATATTTAGATGATACTACCATGTACAGTTACTGAGATCTTAACTTGGACGTAAACTTGAATGTAAGTCAATCATGCGGAAAATATAGGTCAAAGTGACCTAATTTTGCCTGGATGCTGACCTACCGTCAAGGATGCATGTACATGAAAGGTTAAATGATCCTACCATGTACAGTTACTGAGATAGCAACTTGGACCTAATATTAAATGAAAGCCAGTAAAGCAGAAAATATAGGTCAAAAAATACTTATTTAGATAGCCCAAGATGCATCTGTCACAAAGTTTGATGACCCTACCCTTCATAGTTACAAAGATATATACCTAAATGCGGATGCTGAGGTAGACGAAGAAATGGACGCGGACAACGGGGTTCTCCAATAGTCCGCCTCAACTTCGTTGAGGCTAATCAATAATGAGAGCTTATTTGTATTGTAACAAACCAATTATTACAAGGGAGAATTAGAGTTTTTATTATCATGCTACAAAACAATTATTACCTAGAAGAATGAGAGCTTGTTTGAAGTGTAACAAAACAATTATTACCTGGCAGAATGAGAGCTTGTTTTGGCCAATTGTCAGAACCAGAAAACTTTTTAAAAACAGAGCAGAATTTCTGACTTGGTTTGGTTTCTTCATTTCTGTTAGCTGCTACTGTAGCTGGAGAGACAACATCTGGGTCTAGTCTGGATGGAATCATTAGTTGTAATACATCTTCGTTCTGAGCTGTTCCACATGCAGGGTCAAATTCTATAGCCATCCATTTAACATTATCTGGGAATGTAACCTGAATCATAAAAGACATACAGGGTCAAATTCTATAGCCATCCATTTAACATTGTCTAGGAATGTAACCTGAATCATAAAAGACATACAGGGTCAAATTCTATAGCCATCCATTTAACATTGTCTGGGAATGTAACCTGAATCATAAAAGACATACAGGGTCAAATTCTATAGCCATCCACTTAACATTGTCTGGGAATGTAACCTGAATCATAAAAACATGCAGGGTCAAATTCTTTACCAATTCATTTACCATTTTTGGGAATGCTACCTGAATCAATAAATCAATAATCAGTATTTATAGAAGTTTACACAGTTGTTATTTTTTCTCAAAAATACAACTTCAGCTAATTGTTTTTTATCCTAGAAGGAAGATATCTCCAGAAGCGGGAAGAAGTTGTACATCTGTCATTTTTGGTTAAATGGCAGATACGTGTAAAGTCCTAGATGTTTGTCAGAATCGTATGATTAATGGTGGAAATAAAAAAATCAAACATAAAAGATATACATTATAGTGAGACACTGACTGGTTTATATGGATTGTCACTCTCAACAACAGCATAATGTTGTGATGTGGTACTCCCATCTGTGGTCAGTTCTCTTGTCTGTGGGGCAGGGATATGTGGATGGTAGGGGTGGGGTGGGGAATGACATACCGTATAATAAAACACTGTGGCTGGTTTAAATGGATGGTCACCCTCTACAACAGCATAATGTTGTGATGTGGTACTCCCATCAGTGATCAGTTCACTTGTCTGTGGGGCAGGGGATATGTGGATGGTAGGGGTGGGGTGGGGAGACGTACCTTATAATGAGACACTGTGGCTGGCTTATATGGATGGTCACTCTCTACTACAGCATAATGTTGTGATGTGGTACTCCCGTCAGTGTTCAGTTCACTTGTCTGTGGGGCAGGGATATGTGGATAGTAGGGGTGGGGTGGGGATACGTACCTTATAATGAGACACTGTGGCTGGTTTATATGGATGGTCACTCTCTACTACAGCATAATGTTGTGATGTGGTACTCCCATCTGTGTTCAGTTCACTTGT
Source organism: Modiolus philippinarum (assembly GCA_002080025.1). Taxonomy (NCBI): domain Eukaryota; kingdom Metazoa; phylum Mollusca; class Bivalvia; order Mytilida; family Modiolidae; genus Modiolus; species Modiolus philippinarum. The sequence continues at coordinate 25,677 of MJUU01024186.1, forward strand.
CTGTGGGGCAGGGGATATGTGATTGTTCAGATTGGCAACAGCTGGTAAAATCTCTTGAATCATTCCCAACACTTGTACTGATCCCTGAAATGTCAAAATCAATATAAATTTATATAGCATAATAGATCCCCCAAAAATGGCTAACATATTACATATGATTATTATTAAACTTCAAACCATTCCTACTTACAAATGCCAAGAAAACTGCAATGAAAAGTTCTCATTCTGAAGTGGATTATAGTTGAACATGTATGTATAGGGAAGTGATTGGGCTACAAATATAAAACTGGCTTACATATTACATCTCATCATAATAAAGTTTCTCATAAAGTATGAAATCATTCACAAAAGACCAGAAAACTGAAAAAAAAGTCATCCATTGTTGGAAATAATTCAAAAGTATCAGCAAACAGGAAGTAGTGTCAAGAAATTTCTTGAAATTACTTGCATTTCAAGACTCTTCTTTAAAGAGCTTCAAACCAAAATTATATATCATCCCAACTTATCATAATAGAAAACTGTGATATATAATTCTCATCCCCAGTGGTTTATAGTTTAACACTGGGGTTTATATAACAGGGATTTGAAACATTTGCATTTCATACAATTTCGGTGTCTCGGCAGATTTATCTGTAAATCTGTCGTATTTTTGAGCATTTCTCTGTTGAAACATATGACAGTTTTAGTACACTTTACAGCTACATTTTTCTACCGTTTTTTAAACAAAATACATCATTTTATAGAAAAATGATTGCTGCAAATCATAGTATATTTTTTGCAAAATAAATTTATCCCAAAGTACACAAATTTTGCTCTAAAACTTGGATAATTTTGGCTTTTTTAGAAATATACCGCGAAATTTTACACTTGATGACATTTTTTTCAGTACACTTTTTATTTTCCCCAAAATATATAATGCTGCAAAATTTATATCATTGAAAAGATGAAACTTCAATGCGAATCATGGTATATTTTTCTTTAAATTTAGTTGAAAATTTAGTTGTAAAATACACTAGGAAAAGATTAGTGTTTGAACTCAAAAATTTGTTTCTAAAAATTGCATGAGCGTGGTCACATCAGTCAAAATTTATCAGCACTGTAAATAATATTTCCAGCATAAATTATATATGGCTATAAAGCCAATACAAAGAGCTTTATCCTGATAAAATTTTGTAATAGTAGGATGGAATTTTACATGTAAACTAACGAGTTAAGGTTAGCCAATTTTCTTGATTTTCATTGTTCTGACACTCGTTAATCATCGATAATTGTCATTTGTTTATTGCACCGTTTCTCAATAATTTTACAATCTCTTTACACAAGAAAACAACCCCTATTGTATTTATTACCGATTTTTAATTAGGATTTCATTGTTGTGTGAATAAAAATTTAATGTTGTAAATATGCGATAAATCAGCTTTTCGGCAAAATTTTTAGAATAATTTTATGTTGAGTAATTCAAAAGTTACAGCAGAAAATCATAGCCTGGACACAGCTTTTTATTCGATCAAACTGGTTTGTTAAATAGTTTCAAATCCCTGTTATATTAGTCCCAGTTTAACACCAAAGTATTTGTAAACAGGAAGTGGTAACATGTCAGATCTAAAAATGGTTTTCTGGACCAAAATATCTTTAACATGAATCAAAGGATAACAAGATGTGTTTTGTGAACACTACCTATGCCCCTAGAACCAATTTCATTAGTTTAACCAGAGGCTCCCAGGAGCCTGTATCGCTCACCTGGCTTTCAGTTGCCTTAATCAAGGAAACAATGTAAGTTATACAGTTGATCTTCAGTTTCTAAAACTTTTGTAGCTGGAACACCTCCAATATCTTGAACTGATTTTAAAGTCTGATCATGTTTTATTATATTCCTTTGCTGGGCTTTTTTTGACAAAAAAAAATCTTCCTAAGGACCACTTTCGACACCAGTTTTGAAGTTGAGACATCATTTTGTAAATGGCAGTCAACAAATAATTTTCAACATCGGTTTTGAAGTCGCAACATCAATATCTATTTGGAAATCAAATTTCATTGAAATTGGACAATGTTGAATTTTCCTGCCTTTTTTAGCCGCCATTTAAAAAATGGCGGTCAACGAACCATTTTTAACATCAGTTTTGAAGTTGCGACATCAAGACCTATTTGGAAACCAAATGTGATTGAAATCAGACAATGTTGAATTTTCCCGCCCTATTTGGCAGCAATTTTGAAAATGGCGGTCAACGTACAATTTTCAACACCGTTTTTGAAATCGCAACATCAATATCTATTTGGAAACCAAATTTCACTGAAATCGGACAATGTTGAATTTTCCCGCCTTTTTAGGCAGCCATTTTAAAAATGGGGGTCAACAAAAAATTTTCAATATCAGTTTTGAAGTTGCGACATCAAGACCTATTTGGAAACCAAATTTCATTGAAATAGAACAATGTTGAATTTCCCTCCTTTTTCAGTGCCCATTTTGAAAATGGTGGTCAACAAACAATTTTTAACACCGGTTTTGAAGTTGCAACATCAATATCTATTTGTAAACCAAATTTCATTGAAATCGGACAATGTTGAATTTTTCCCGCCTTTTTTGGCTGCCATTTTGAAAATGGAGGTCAACAAACAATTTTCAACACCGGTTTTGAAGTTGCAACATCAATATCTATTTGGAAACCAAATTTCATTGAAATGCGACAATGTTGAATTTTCCCGCCTTTTTTGGGGCAGCCATTTTGAAAATGGCGGTAAAGGAACAATTTTCAACATCAGTTTTGAAGTCGCCAAAGCATAGCAAACATTTCATCAGTATACACTTGACTTTCATCTTCTATAGTTTCAGAAATAAAAGATGAAAAATACAAAAATTTTAAAAATTCTGTGAAAAAAGGGCAATAACTCCTACAAGGGTTTATGGATTTTCTTCAAAATTTCAGTGGTGTAGACCTTGATATGCTGAACATTTTTGCAATTTACACTTGACCTCTATCTGTTACACTTTTTGAAATAAAAAATAAAAAATGCAAAAATTTTGAAAATTTAAAATTTAACGGAAAAAGGGCTATAACTCCGAGATGGGTTTTCAGATTTTCTTCAAAATTGCAGGGCAGGTAGATCTTGCCATGCTGATCATTTTTACTCTGTCAGATTTTTGATATCTGTAACAGTTTTTGAGTTATTGGCCAAAAACTGCAATTTACCCCTATGTTCTATTTTTAGTAACAGCAGCCACGGCCTACGGCCTAATCAAACACAATTTTGAGAAGCCATACTCTGGTGATGATTCAGGCCAAGTTTGGTTACATTTGGCCCAGTGGTTTCAGAGGAAAAGATTTTTGAAATTGTTGACAGACAGACAGACGGACGACAGACGAATAGTGATGGCAAAAGCTCACATGGCCTTTTAGGCCAGGTGAGCTGAAAATTGGAAAATGGAATCTTAATATTTTGTTTAGACTTATCTTTCTTTACATACAAAACATGATATTTGATCTCTGTAACTTTGACCTTTGACCTAACTTAATTTTTTGGCATATGTTCCTCCTGACTAGAACTATACCCTTGAGAAGTATGAAAAGTCTATCTTTAATAGTTCAAAAGTTACAGCCAAGGTTAAAGCTTCTGAGGCACAGACAGACACACAGACAAACCATATAAAAACAATATACCCCCAATCCCCCAATCCTTGATCTATATACCCCCAATCCTTGATCTGGGGGCATAAAAATTCTGACATAAAATCAAAAGACCTCAATTTACTTCATTCTTAAATTATGCTGCAACCCTACTATAATTCCACAATGACCTTGGTCATTATTCAATTTCTATTTATCAATCAGTTTTAAAAATTGCTTGTATGTATATCACTTCTTAAATTTGTCCTTTAGTATGTATGGTAAGAGTAAAATGGTCACCTCTGAGCAGTTGACAGCTGAAACGAAAACTGATGGTGCTGTTTTTTTTTAGGTTGACACATTTTTTAAAGGCACTGGATACGGTTACACAGATATGTAATAATAATGGGAAAATATTGTTACACAAAAAATTAATATTCGGAGTACATTGCCGGATACGGTACTGACATTTCTTGTGTGTAACAATAAACGTCCAAGTTATTGTTACACAAACTATTTCATCCAAGAATAAAGTTGGTTTTTTTTTTTTAGAATAAATGAAAAATGTAGATTCTCAAATATAAAGTGGAAAAAAAAACATTTTATTTTAATATTTCAATCAACATTTATTTTCTACAGCATTCGGTGCAATGCCAAAAGCGCGATTTCGGTGCAGCTTTTAAGACGGCACATTATTGAAGTTGCCATTCTAGACGCAAATGATTGATGGAGAGGTGTGCACATCTGTGTTGCACACCTGACATGTCCATTCTACGTGCTCCTTTTTTTGGGTCCCTTATACCATTTAATTCTGATGTGCTGAAAACAACAAATATTTCATAGGTCACACAAGAATCAATAACTTAACTTTGATATAGACATACCTTTGGTTAGATCGAGCACTTTCAGATTTAGAAGACTTTTGAATACAGTTATCATGAGGGAAGCATGCTGTTTATTAGTCCACCACAATTTGTTGCGTCATGTGGTATTTTCTTTGAAATTCCTCTATACATTTGGACGAAATAAGTCTTTTTGAAATTTCCCAAGGCTTTCTTCAAGGTCGGAGAAGAAGAAAATTCATCCAAAACGCAGAAATCACAAACACATGTCCTCCATCATAAATGCCAATCCGATCAGACGAAATAAGTCGGCAAATTTTTATGAACTCATTTTACAGTATGAGGAATACAGTAGAGTTGATATGCCTTCAAGGCAGAATTATAATTTTTTATTTGAGTCTCAATATTATAGGACTTCATAATAAATACATTTGGTTTAATTTTAAAATTTTAAAACACTTACGGTTTATTATTATTATTATTTAAATTCACAACGGTTTCCTCGGATGTGATATTGTTATTATTCTGAGTAACAATAACATGTGTAACAATAATAATAATATTATTGTTACACGTGGAAAATATCGGTCCCATATCCGGCAATGTACTCCCAATATTATTTTTTTGTGTAACAATAATTTTCCGTTATTATTACATATCTGTGTAATCGTATCCAGTGCCTTTTTGATAACTGATTGAGGAGTAGGTATGAACAATGACTAGGGTTAAAGATGATCAAATAAAATCATCTAGTAAAATATATATTACCCTGGGGTCCTGTGAAGCTACTGGTCCAATGTGTGCTAAGATCATTGGTATAAGGGATGAAAACAAATGAGAACTTCCAAGTATTGTAGTGATGAATTCTGTCGGCATACTGTTAGCTCTATGTAACATGTCTGTAGCCATTCTACATACAGCTGATACTATATCTATAGCATTCTTCCTGGCCTGTAGTTCTGCTAATGTCTTGTTACTTTGTTGTTGATTTTCACCATCTTGTGGGGCACTATAAGTAAGGCAACAACACATTTCTTTAAACAGTATACCTGCGATTTGGAATTGTAGGTTTTCACAACCTTTATTCAAGAAAGTAACACTGAAGAAAATAATTTTTTAACATAGATAGAGGATGGTTTGGTGTTCAGAAATAATATTCCATTTTTCTACATGTACCATTACTGCTGAGAGAACTAGCGGTGAAAGTGAAAGTAGCTTGACCTATATTTGTACATTCTATTTATAGATGTATACCTGTAATACAGAATCTGAGGAATCTGACCTCTCATGTGATTACTACCATTACTGCTGAGAGAACAAGCTGAGAAAGTGAAAGTAGTTTGACCTATATTTGAATATTCTATATATATAGATGTATACCTGTAATACAGAATCTGAGGAATTCGACCTCTCATGTGATTACTACCATTTCTGCTAAAGGAACAGGCTGAGAAAATGAAAGTAGTTTGATCTTTACTGTAACATTCTATTTATAGAGACATGCCTATAATACAGGATCTGAGGAATCTGACCTCTCATGTGATTACTACTATTACTGCTGAGAGAACAGGCTGAGAAAGGGAAAGTAGTTTGACCTATATTAGTACATTCTATTTATAGATGTATAGCTGTAATACAGAATCTGTGGAATCTGAACTCTCATATGATTACTACCATTACTACAGAGAGAACAGGCTGAGAAAGTGAAAGTAGTTTGACCTATATTTATACATTCTATTTATAGAGGTATACCTGTAATACAGGATCTGAGGAATCTGACCTCTCATGTGATTACTACCATTACTGCTGAGAGAACAAGCTGAGAAAGTGAAAGTTGTTCCATCAGGACATTTAACTTTGTTCATTCCTCCATCGCCATTCAATGTTTTAGGACCATGGTTTTTCAGTCTTATTGTATATTTAACACCCTCCTGTAATGAAATATGAAAATAAGTTTCTTTTTGGAAAATAAATCTTAAAATACATGTTAATTTAATAATGCATAAAATAAATAAACAGTGGAACTTTGATGGCTGGAACACCCATTTACTGATCAAATAGTTCAAGCTAAAGGGGTATTCCAATTATAGTAGGTCACACTGTGTATAAATTCACACAAAGTGTCCAAATAAAGGGTTCAAGACATCTATGGTGTTTGAGTTATTGCAGTCCAAGACATCCATGGTGTTTGAGTTATTGCAGTCCAAGACATCCATGGTGTTTGAGTTATTGCAGTCCAAGTCATCCATGGTGTTTGAGTTACTGCAGTCCAAGACATCCATGGTGTTTGAGTTATTGCAGTTCATGCCATCCAGGTTCCACTGTACAGATTACGATACATGTATTTGATAAGACATGCAATGTTGCCTCATGAATGTTTTTTGAAATTCAATGTAATATAAATTTAATATGTACTTCTTTGTTTGAGTTGATGTCACATGGTCAAAAAACTTTAAATGTTTGACCTTTAAACTGTTGAAATATAACTATCTTCATCTCTCGATAACAGATTTTCTCCCAAGATGCAACAATTGCTTACCAATATGGCTGAAGTGGGACATGACAGTAAGCCTGAATAGGTTACAAGTGCGCAAATATTTACAATGCATTTTCCATAGGGGGGTTCCCCTGTTTGGCGATTATCTAAAAATAGAAGAAGGCTTTTTTCCATCCCGGGGTCCTGAAAATGATAGGTACTCATACAGNTATACTGCTTGGAGCGTGGCGTTTCTCCAAACAGTTTGGCTACAATGGTTCGCGGTCAGGCTTTCCGTATTATGACCTGACTACCCCGCATAGACAGGGCATTCCCCTATCCACCAACTGGGGATGCGCCCCGCAGCTCTGTAGAGGGAGCCCCTGAAAACCGAAATGTTTGACCTTTAAACTGTTGAAATATAACTATCTCTCGATAACAGATTTTCTCCCAAGATGCAACAATTGCTTACCAATATGGCTGAAATGGGACATGACAGTAAGCCTGAATAGACTTTAACCATTCTTCCTTTGACGTGGATATCAACGCTATAGGTATGACAGTAGACACATTACCCAACTCCTCACCCCAACCAACCCCTCAACTCTCCTTGAGAAGTATGTTCAAATTTACATAACACAAAAATGGCTAAATGAAATCATGACTTTTGTAAAGTTACCTTGATAGATACTGGTCTGTCAAATTTGATCTCAGCTATATCATTTACACAGTCTTCTTGTCCATAGGCTCCTTTCACTACCTCAATGTTATTCCATCTCTGTGAAGGGGATGGGTCATTTTGTCCCCCAGATATCTGTAACAAAAACATAAGAATTCAAATCAGGACTACGTTGTATGAAAGCTTAATTCAGTCTGTAGTATTCTATAAGGAATATGTTGGTCATTGGCTTGTCCTTGTCTTCTTATAAAAGTTTCTTGATATTGGGGTTATTGGATGTGTTTTGTTTCCATTGATTTATTCACTTTTTTACTTTTTGTGGCCATTTAGGGCTTGCTATATGGTGTGAGGTTCCTCTAGGTGACCCCTAGATGCTTTGTTTTGGGTTGTTTTAATCTTGAGATGGGATGTTGTCTCCTTGACATTTACCCCATTTCTTTTTCATATGACACATCAGTTAATGTTCCGCAAATGATAAACATTGTAAGGATATGGAGTAAATGTTCATCAGACAGTCTCAACACATAAATTGTAGAACCAAGCAATGGAGCAATGCTTTTATTGTTGTTCTTCATCTTGAAGTCACCATAAGGTCTTCAACAATGAGCTTTGCTCATATCTCATAAGTTCAAGACGGCCCCTAGCATCAGTTAATGATACATTGATGATGTTTTAATTAGGAACTCATTATAATAATACTCTTGCACAACTACTTCCAGAACTGTTAAATCTTATTGCTACGGAAACAGACTTACATCATCCAGGAGTTCCAGTTCATACTGATATTGTCCTGCTCCACCGTAAACACACACTCCAGCGATTACTATCCCTGGTTTGTCCACAGAAAATGCTATAGCATCAGGGCTACCATTCCCTGTATTCCAGCAAGCACTCTGACTTGTCCTAGTAAATCTATTGGGTGTAACTAACAATGGCGTAGATGTCTGTGTCAAATCCATCTGTTTAAAGGAGAGAAAAATAACTGTGAATAAAATGTCAACATACGAGTCAGTACACTGACTTGTTCTAGTAAATCTATTGGGTGTAACAAACAAAGGAGTTGATGTCTGTGTCAAATCCATCTGTTTAAAGGAGAGAAAAATAACTGTGAATAA
>MJUU01024186.1:70052-91980 GCA_002080025.1 Modiolus philippinarum
TCCAAATCTCACCAAAAGGGGAGGTGCACATCTTCAATGTGTCCAGAACAACTGTGCAAAGTTTCAAAAGTATCGGGTTAAAGGTGTCGGAGTTTCAGATTACACAAACTTGGTACCCCCAAAGCGTGACGGACGGACGGACGGAGTCGAGCGGCTCCTAGACCTGCGGTCACCGTTGGTGACGCAGGTAAAAAAATATAACTTGATAAAAATAAAAATTCTAAAATTCATGGCTTTAGTACCTCCAGTATAGATGTCAAAACATTGAAATTTAGAACTGTACCTGTAATTAAAGTGTCACCTGTAATTAACACTTCATAGTAATGTGTAGATATTATGTAATTAGGTAATCATCTGACATAACCTTACTCCATTCGTTATTAATAAATAGACACCTGTATTGATTGCAAAATAAACATTTACTTTTCAGTAGAACATAATTAAAATTATAAAACTTCAATTAATAATATCTTATCAAAAACTAAATTGCGATGGTCTCACATTGAAATCAACACTTTAGCGTAATTGAAAAACAAAAACAGGAAGCCAGTCATCGCTAATTTGTTAACTGGGAAACTTATTTTGCTGCTATTAAAGGTTCAAGAGAATGTATTTCTACCCTTTTTGGATATATCAGTTTGTGTGGGGCTCAGGTACAAGTGCAAGGTGAATGGCCGTCGTTGATCAGGTCCTTCATATCATATTCATTCACTTGTGTTTGAAGCTTGCACAAGAAAATCATATTTCGTTAAATATTTGAATTCGTGGTTTTGGGACACCCAAGAAAACCACAAAAATTGGTACCCCACAAATAATAAAGGGCTACGCCGAGTGCAGCATGATACGACCGCAGCATGTCGACCACTGAAATTTGAACAAGTGTTAACTAAAATTAATATGGACACAGTAATTTGCTGGACATAATAAGGACCTTGACACAGAAATTAACTGAAAACAAACTAGAGAAAATCAAAATTAGCCCTTTAAATCCCTTATAATAGGATATCGTACAAGCTATAAGAAAAATCTGTTTCACATATTTTGAAATATTACAATTTGGCCCCTTTGACCCTTTATAGCTTGGAAACCCTAAGAGCTACGCAAAATCTATTGCCACAGTAGTGAAAGCTTACACAATGAGAATAATCCAAAGAAAAAAATCTGATGAAAAATGGAAGATTTCACATATTTCTAAGAATTGCAATTTTGGCCTCTTTGACCCCTTATACCTTGGAAACATTAAGAGCTATGCCTAATCTGTTGAAATACTGCTGAAAGCTTACAATGAGAGGAATCCAAAGAAAAAATCCCATCAAAATCTGATGAAAAATAAAGTTTTCACATATTTCTGATAATTGCAATTTTGGCCCCTTTGACCCCTTATAGCTCAGAAATGGTAAGAGCTACCACAAATCTGTTGACATACTACTGAAAGCTTACAATGAGAGGAATCCAAAGGAAAAATCCCATCAAAATCTGATGAAAAATAAAAATTTTAGGTTATCCACATGTTTGAAATTTTGGCCCCGTTTGCCCTCATAGCTTGGAAAGGAAACAAGTTATCAAAAATCTGATGGTGCAGCACTAGTTAATTTTTCATAAGGAATCTATTGCAAAAAACTGCATCAAAATCGGACTCAAAATAAAACAAGAGGCTCTCAAGAGCCTGTATCGCTCACCTGGGCCATTGCTGACAAATACAGTCAAAAATAATAATACCAATGTTGAATGCCAATCTTGAATCTGTTCAGACAAGCCAGACACATTTTAAGAAGGGGACAAACTAAGGTCCATTGTGACCAAGTGTGATTCCAATTGGCCAAGTACTTTCAGAAGAGAAGATCTTGGAATATGNTTTTGAATTGGGTCCAATGATAAGCAAGCACGTGACCAAGTTTGGCTTGTAGTATACTCAAGTTATCATCCAGAAACCAAAATTTTATTGAAATTTTAGTCTATTTTTAGCAACTGTGACCTTGACCTTTGGGGTACCAACCTGGAAATCAATAGGGTTCTGTCTTCGGTGATAAGTAAGCATGTGACCAAGTTTGGTTTTGATCCGATGCGGGATACTCAAGTTATCATCCGGAAACCAAATGATGGACGTACGGACGTACGGATCAGGGTAAACCTTAATGCCCCCGACCGCCTAGCGGCGGGGGCATAAAAATTAAAATTTTTGAAATTCGTCCCTTTTGGGCCCCATTTATCTCGTAAACGGTACATGCCACATGAAATCAGTTAGCTCCAGATTGGAAATTTTTTAAGGAGTACACTGAAAGAAACCCCAACAAAATCCGATAAATAATAAACATTCTACAGTCAAATATGTGAAAACACCAAATTTTGCCCTTTTTGGCCCCTTTTTTAGAAACAGGAGGGGCCGCAAAATTCAAAACCATTCCTAGCCTTCCTTTGGTGCCAAGGAACATTGTTAAAATTTCTACAGGTTTGATCAACTGGAACTTGAGTTATTGACCAAAAACAAAAGTGTCTACAGACGACAACGATGCCAACGACGACAACAACGACGACAACTACGACAGCACCATACCATTATGCGACCACAAATTTTTTGCGGTCGTATGAAAATGAATTCGCAGTATCTGCTGACAAAATATTAATCCTTATAAGTTGTATTATCTAGGATTTTGACTTTAACATAAACTTTAACCAAAGACACTCATTTGTGAAATGAAAGTCAGCATTAGTTACCTAAGAGGTACATGTATGGAATGTTGGAAAAGATGACCTAATTTTATCTGGAGCATTGTCAATATACAAGACAAATGTACAGACAAAAGATTTTTCTTATATGAGTCGTAGCAGCTGAGTTCCGGACTCTTACAAAAAGATTTTTCTTATATGAGTCATAGCAGCTGAGTTCTGGACTCTCACAAAAAGATTTTTCTTATATGAGTCGTAGCAGCTGAGTTCTGGACTCTTACAAAAAGATTTTTCTTATATGAGTCCTAGCAGCTGAGTTCTGGACTCTTACAAAAAGATTTTCTCTTATACAAGTCGTAGCAGCTGAGTTCTGGACTCTTACATAATGATTATTATATGAGTCATAGCAGCTGAGTTCTGAACTCTGACATGATGATTTTTCTTATATGAATAGAAGCAGCTGAGTTCTGGACTCTTCCAAAAAGATTTTTCTTAGATGAGTCGTAGCAGCTGAGTTCTGGACTCTTACAAAAAGATTTTTCTTATATGAGTTGTAGCAACTGAGTTCTGGATTCAAGGTCAAGGTGCCTTAATTTTTATATGTACCTTTGTGACTATACAAGGTGTATTTATATAAAGACAGAATATTATCCCTCTATGAGATCTAGACTCTTACAAAAAACATTACACCTGGTATGAAATGTGGTCAAATCTACTATTTTATAAATAAACCTCAAACGCTACCCAAGAAGCATACATGGACAAAAGCTTATCCACCTATGACTTGCTATTCAAAGTGGCTCTGGATGGGGTATAAGCAGGAAGTGGGATTGGCCTTTTTAAGCAAGCAAGAAACTGGATCATTGATTCAAAGTGCACATGAAAACCCAGAAGTTGAGTATGAAGTGGGAACAATTGACAATTTAGTCTGTGAAACAGAACAAGAGGCTCTCAAGAGCCTGTATCTCTCACCTGGGCCACGGCTGATTTATGCAGTTAAAATAATCCCAATGTTTTAAGGCAATTATTTTCAAATTTGTTAATAGACATTGATGTTATATTATCTTAAGTTAAATTATATTCAAGACTGGCAGCTATTTTGGATGGGGTGCAGTTCTACTGTCACCTTTCTTGAAGGGGACCAGTGAGTCTAATTTTGGTTCCAATTGACTAAATATTTTCAGAGAAGAACATCTTTAAATGGTTTCTAATAGGCTTCCAATAGGTCTCAAGGTTAAACTATGTTCTGCACTGGGGCCATCTTGAATGCCATGCAACCAAGCCAGGCAAATTTTTCAAACGGGAACAACTATGGCTGTTGTGACTATGTTTTCACTATTGGCAATGTAATTTCAGGAGAAGATATTTAATGTTTTTCAAATGGGTCAAATGTTAAAATTGTTCCCCGCAGGCAGACATCTTGCATTAAGCAAAGACCTGAAAATCAACTCTTTTGCAGGGCCACAACCTAAAGACTATTGTGGCCAAGTTTGGTTCCAATTGGCTGATAAGTTTCAGAGAAGATCTTTGAATGTGTTTTCCCATAGGGTCCAATGTTAAAACTATGATCCCTGCTGGCGGCCATCTTGGATATAGCCCGGATCTGAATAACAACTTTTTTGCAGGGGACCATCTAAGGACTATTGTGGCCAAGTTTGGTTTTAATTGGCCAAGTAGTTTTAGAGGAGAAGATCTTTGAAAGTGCTTTCCCATAGGGTCCAATGTTAAAACTATGATCCCCCTGGCAACCATCTTGGATAAAGCGAAGATTTGAAAAACAACTTTTTTGCAGGGGACCATCCAAGGACTATTGTGGCCAAGTTTGGTTTCAATTGGCTCAGTAGTTTAAGAGGAGAAGATCTTTTGAAAGTGTTTTCTCACAGGGTCCAATGTTAAAACTATGATCCCCCTGGCGGCCATCTTGGATAAAGCGCAGATCTGAAAAACAACTTTTTTGCAGGGGACCATCCAAGGACTATTGTGGCCAAGTTTGGTTTCAATTGGCTCAGTAGTTTCAGAAGAGAAGATCTTTTGAAAGTTTTTTCCCATAGGGTCCAATGTTAAAACTATGATCCCTGCTGGCGGCCATTTTGGATATAGCGCAGATCTGAAAAACGACTTTTTTGCAGGGGACCATGTAAGGACTATTGTAGCCAAGTTTGGTTTCAATTGGCTCAGTAGTTTCAGAGGAGTATATTTTTGAAAGTGTTTTCCTATAGGGTCCAATGTTAAAACTATGATTTCAGCTGGCGGCCATCTTGGATATAGCGCTGATCTAAAAAACAATTTTTTTGCAGGGGACTATCTAAGGACTATTGTGGCCAAGTCTGGTTTTAATTGGCCAAGTAGTTTCAGAAAAGATCTTTGAATGTGTTTTCCCATAGGGTCCAATGTTAAAACTATGATCCCTGCTTGCGGCCATCTTGGATAAAGCGCAGATCTGAAAAACAATTTTTTTGCAGGAGGCCATCTAAGGACTATTTTGGCCAAGTTTGGTTTCAATAGGCTCAGTAGTTTCAGAGAAGATCTTTGAAAGTGTTTTCCCATAGGGTCCAATGCTAAAACTATGATCCCTGCTGGCAGCCATCTTGGATATAGCGCGGATCTGAAAAACAACTTTTTAGCAGGGGACCATCTAAGGACTATTGTGGCCAAGTTTGGTTTCAATTGGCCAAGTAGTTTCAGAGGAGAAGATCTTTGAATGTGTTTTCCCATAGGGTCCAATGTTAAAACTATGATCCCGCTGGTGGCCATCTTGGATTGATTGATTGATTGATTGATTGATGTTTTACGCCAACTTCAGCAATATTTCAGCTATATTGTGGTGAGAACTGTTGGGTTTATTGAACAATTTTAATAAATACATAAAATATTAATATAAAACCATATAGCTTTATACAAGTAAAACAGATGTGTAAAATGTTAAAAAACATAATAGTAATTTTTGGATATCGCACGGGTCTGAAAAACAACTTTTCTGCAGGGGACCATCTAAGGACTATTGTGGCCAAGTTTGGTTTCAATTGGCCCAGTGGTTTCAGAGGAGAAGATCTTTGAATGAAAAGTTTACGCCGGACGGATGACGGACGAAAAGTGGTGAAAGCTCACCCTGGCATTAGCCAGGTGAGCTAAAAAGGCAGCCTATGAAAGAGCTTTTTCTGAAATTTTCTCCTGTCCCAGATCAGGGCAGTGAAGAAAAATTGAAGGAATTTCAGGAAAGGAACTCCCATAATGTAACCCCCCTCAAAGTTTTGTGATGGACAAAATGATGTACAGACAGATGAATAGGTGTGAAGCTATTTCCCCTTCCTTAATCTCTTTGGAGATGGTTAATAAGTGGATTCTTACCTTTATTCTGCCATAATATTCCCCCCTTCCTCCAAACAGTCCAAATCCTCCAAGCATGACATCTGTATCCGACATAAATCTGATGGCTTCTAATGAATGGCCTGAGTATCCCCATCCTCCTCCGTGACCTGTCAAAACATAAAACAGATAATAATATAATCACAGGACTTAGATGGCATTATACTCACTATTACTTGTCAAAACATAAAACAGAAGTTAGAGACTCAGAGGACTTGTATGGCATTATACTCACTATGACCTGTCAAAACATAAAACAGAAGTTAGAGACTCGGGAGACTTATACAGCATTACTCACCAAATATCCTATCAACTAGAGGTAAAGAAGACAATGTATCACTCACCTGACAAAATACCTCTAAGAAAACCTGACAAAATGCCTCTCAGCAAACCTGACAAAATACCTCTAAGAAAACCTGACAAAATACCTCTAAGAAAACCTGACAAAACGCCTCTAAGAAAACCTGACAAAATACCTCTAAGAAAACCTGACAAAATACCTCTAAGAAAACCTGACAAAACGCCTCTCAGCAAACCTGACAAAATGCCTTCAGCAAACCTGACAAAATGCTTCTCAGCAAACCTGACAAAACGCCTCTCAGCAAACCTGACAAAATGCCTTCAGCAAACCTGACAAAATGCCTCTCAGCAAACCTGACAAAATGCCTTCAGCAAACCTGACAAAATGCTTCTCAGCAAAACTAATGATGTCTAAACAAAAAGATCAAATTAGGTTTTTCCTATAGAGTCCAATGATAGGACAAGTTCTCCCTTGACAGCCATGTTTTTTCTCCTCATCTGGAAGACATGAATAATTCTTGAAAGGGCCCTGCATACGTCATTCCTATAAAGTTTAATTTTATTTGCTTTAGTTAGTAGGTTTTCAGAAATGGTTAATCGTTAACAATGTTCCTTGCAGGTGGCCATGTTTTTTTTGTCCAATCCAAAGTAAATGAGCAATATTTGTAAAGGACCTTCAATACATCATTCCAGTACAGTTTAGTAGTTTCAGAGCAGATGATTAGAAATATCCTTTTTTAATAGATTCCAATGTTAAATTATGTTCAGTGCTGGATGCCATGTTTGTGTCTGATCAATACAAAATTATGAGCAATCTTTGTAAAGGACCTTTTATGCATCATTCCGGTACCATTTAAAAAATATTTTGGATAGTTTCAGAGATGATGATGAAAATGGTGTTCTGTGCTGTTTTTAAATGGATAGGCCAAAATGAGTAACTTCATAATTTCTGTAAAGATTTGTTAAATTTGCTACAGTGAGTTTAGAGATAATGGTCAAAATAAGATCTTCAAATAGGATCAAATTGAGTAGTAGCATATGTGACTTTAACAAAACACCTCCGATATATCAAACGAATTAAATCATTTGGCAGTTGCTGTTGCAGGTCATCAACAAGCAATTATTTAAACTTGACCTCTATCTGTTACATTTTTTTAATGAAATGAAAATATCAAAATTGATGTTTGTTCCATGGAACACATGTGTCACCTGCACTACAGAAGAGCCATTTTTGGCCAAGTAAACCTTTAAAATCTGTAAAATCAAAATTTTAAGTATCAGGTGCACAATTAAATCAAGTGATCAACAAATTCTGAAAGGTTTTGTTTGGAATATGACTTACTAGTTTTCAAAGAGTACCACATTAACAAACTAAATTAACAAATGAGCTATTTTTGCTCCATGAACCTCTTAAATCTGTAAAATCACAATATTACATATCAGATGCACAAAAAGATCAGGTGAACAACAGATCCTGCAAGTTTGGTTGGAATCTGACTTATAGCTATGATGGAGTTGAGGATTAACTAACCAGCATAATAAATGAGCAACTTTGGCTCCGTGAACCTCTAAAATATGTAAAATCAAAATTATAAGTATAAGGCCCATATCTGCACCAGGTGAAAAACATATCCTGAAAGTTTAGTTGGAATTGGACAAGCAGTTTTGAAGGAGTTGCGGATTCAAAGACCCACAGACTCACAATGAGCAATTTTAGCTCCCTGAACCTCTAAAATATGTAAAATAAAAATTCTAAGTTTAAGGCGCATATCTGCACCAGGTGAAAAACATATCCTGAAATTAAGTTGGAATTGGACTAGCAGTTTTGAAGGAGTTGCGGATTCAAAGACCCACAGACTCACAAATGAGCAATTTTAGCTCTGTGAACCTATAAAATCTGTAAAATCAAATTTCTAAGTACCTGCAGGTGAACATCTATATATCCTGAAAGTTTGGTTGGAATCAGACTATCAGTTTTGAAGGAGTTGTGGATTCAAAAACGGACAGATGACGCAGGACGACGATGACACAGTACGATGACCACGACTACGTAAGACAGCGGATAGTTATCCCCATTTGTCGACTCTGCTTACAGCAGGAGACACAAAAATTAGGAAATGAGCTTAACTCCAAGAATGGTATTCAGGTTTTTTTTTCAAAAACCCAAGGTAGGTAGACTTTGCCATGTTGATAATATTTGCCAAGTCAGATTTTTTAAAAATAAAGATGTATATGTTGTGCGATGGCCGCAAATTAACTTCAATTTTTTTTATATTTATGGCAAATTTACTAGATTTTTTTTATATCTATGACAAATTAACTAGATTTTTTTATATCTATGGCAAATTTTGAGCAATTTGTAAAACACTATATTTTTAAAATTTTGGGTTTAATGGAACACAAAAGATATTATTGTATATGAAGCAACATAATATTTTCATTAGAAAACAACAAAAAGTAATTGTGCAATATGACATTACTAATATGACATCATTGACAACAAAAAATCCCCCCCTTAAAAGAAATTTTAGCTTTGCTATACAATAAAAGGGTTATTGCATGATTATTGCAATCATGGAATATATATTGCACAATATGAAATTCTACTCTGACAATCCTAAATATTCATGGTACTTTGTGATTTGCCAACAAATTTTTATCTTCAGTGGTGGATCCAGAGTTTCTGCTTAGAGGGGGTCCGACCCATAATTTTTCAAAAGGGGGGACCCAATTTTCAGAAAAAACCTTAGGAATTTTTAAAGTTTTCCAACCTAAGGGGGGGCACCGGGGCCCTCCTAAATCTGCCACTGATTTTGATTTATTTTATTGAATCGTTATCTTTGACAAATCCAAATTTGAATCAAATCCACCAAGGAATAGGAGTTTTCTGGTGATTAGTGAAACCCATTACAATGTTCTATTTATAGAATAGGGGCTTTCTAATTTATTCAGTTTAATCACAGATGAATACAGGGCAATAAAATGAATACTGGACAATAAACTGAGTACTGGGAAAACAGTAAGTGTTAGTTGTATAGAATTTTATAATTAGATGTGAACATAATGTTTTTATATACTGTGAAAAGTGTACATTGAAAAATGAAAGTTGGGGAATTTCCAATTACATGTCTACAAATATGGAAGCTATATGTTATAAAGATATTACAAACATAACAATACTAATTCTAAGGAAAGTACCATTATAGGTAAGCCTTCAGAATAAAGGGAAAATCTACCTTTTGTCATTTATACAACTTAAACAGAGTGCTGTTGGATAATAGGCATCATGCACTAAACTGAGAGAATGACTTGAACTGTCAAAACTGCAACAAAGTGTCAGAAACATCGAGAATTCACGAGAAAAAAAATGCAATATGAAAACATTTTCCTCCCTAATATGAAGTTATAGGATTTTGTGCTTGAAAGGTCATATATTTTCATTTAAGATGCAACTTCTGGGTACAGTTTCAAAATTGGACGAGACTTACAGAACCTATTGGGGTTTTACAAACCTCATCAGGTTGACAAATCTGGATGATTCCCTTAACAACTAGCCATATGATTGTAATACAAGGCTCTTGATATTTGATAAAACGCAGAATAATAACGGAGAACTGTATCATTTGTATAGTACACAATGTTCTAAATCTGTCCAATGTGTAGTTCCTATTGGACAGAAAAACATGTCAGAGAAAAGGGTGTTCACAAATCATTAGGTATGTCACTAAATCTAACAAATTACATTCAATAAATACTAATCACGGTTAATAAATTGCAAAGAAACTGTTTTAGAACTGTAATCAAATTGAAATATTAAATTGCAACTGAACCAAAAATCCATTTCAATTAATTGTAACAATATCACAAACAATATAAATTACATTTTAAGTTACAGTTACACACAGAGGTAAACTTTGATGGCTCGTACACCAAAGGGACTGGGGAAAACAGTTTGAGCTAAAGGGGAGTTTGAGCTGTAGAGGTCGAACAATGTTTAAATTCAAACAAAGGGTCCAGAAAAACTGTTTAAGACATTCATAGTGTTCCGAGTTATTGCAGTTCGAGCCATCGAAGTTCCCCTGTATGTGTATATTATGTACACTACATGAATTTTCCAGCAGAGTATCCGTATAATATAGATTACACAGTCTGTAAGTGACATAATATGGTATATACACGGTCAGTAAATTTCATATTGGGCAAGAACGAAGCTTGAGCACAATACTCAATTTACTGAAAATGTATATACCATATTAGGTCACTTACATACTGTACAATGTTTATATCCTACTAATAGTCCAGTACATTGTCAAAACTGTGTTAAAAACGTAACGAAATTTCTACAGTGACACTGTATATGGCGATCACTGACAGCATATTAGCAAGACTCGATATGAAAAGTACACAGCCAGCACATGACGTCTTTTGACCAATCAACCTTTCAGGAATTTACTTGAGGCAGGATATAACTTTATACTTTTGAATCACCATCACCATAAATACTCACAATCTGTATGTTCACATCTAATTTGATTTCCCAATTGTCAATGCATTTTATCAAGTATTATCACTCTTCAACTTTTGCACACAAAAAATTGAATTGTAATACAGGAAGAATGCTATGAGCATGCCCAAATAGTTCAATGTGTTTAACAAATTTCAATGAAATCAAAAATGAATATTGTAAACATGAAAAGTTCAATAAATTGTTAAGAAATCGAAGAAAGGTTTTAATAAATCACAAACAAATCAATTTTGAAAAATGAATCATAATCAAATCGAAAAAACATATTTAGCTAATTTTGATTTCTTTTCGATAAATAAAATGAATTGGAAAGAAATTGTGCACTAATAGTTGCATATACACAATTTGAATGCAATTTGTTTGTGATTTGTTTATGATTGGTTTCCAAGACATTTTACTTCAGGATCAGATCAATAAGCAATATCAAGAAAAAACTTTATTTCAGGATGGACAGAGAAGGTCGAAGGCGTTATTTTGTATTTGGTTCTGCCATCCTAGAGATTGTTGGTCCAGTATTCAAACACAGACTGGAAAATGAGTACAAGAATCATGGAAATAGAACCCTCCAGGCATTTATTAACCAACAACCAGTAATACATAAATTGTTCCATCTACGACACAGATATGTCTGGTGTTGTGTGGACCAACCAAACTGTACCAATAACTCTGTTCTGCCTTTGAACTCAAATCAATGGAAATATTTATATGCAGAGAATCCAGGTCCAGGACCTCACCACTGTCATTGTAAATATACAGCTAATCCAATCCAGCTTGACGATCTAGATCTAACCTTAGCTGGTCTTCTCCTAGTAAAGTGTTGTAACCTGTCAGCAGCAGATGACCAAGCAATAAAGATCTTACGTCAGTATAGGAACGATTATTTCGCCCACAATTCAGATGGTACGATATCCCAAGCTGACTTTGACAAATTGTGGCCATTCCTGGCATCATATATCTTACAGCTAGACAACAGTAGACAAGATGAGCTGGACAGGATAAAGAACAGACCACTTGATGAACCTCTGTGTGACAAATACGCAACATTACTGGTAGACGTCCATACAAGACTTGATGAGGTAATTATATACAACATTACTGGTAGATGTCTATACACGACTTGATGAGGTAATTATATACAACATTACTGGTAGATGTCCATACAAGGCTTGATGTGGTAATTATATACAAAATTACTGGTAGATGTCCATACAGGACTTGATGAGGTAATTATATACAACATTACTGGTAGATGTCCATACAAGACTTGATGAGGAAATTATATGCAACATTACTGGTAGATGTCCATACAAGACTTGATGAGTTAGTTATATACAACATTACTGGTTGATGTCCATACAAGACTTGATGAGGTAATTATATACAACATTAATGGTAGATGTCCATACAATAATTGATGAGGTAATTATACACAACATTACTGGTATATGTCCATACGAGACTTGATTGGGTAATTATATACAACATTACTGGTAGATGTCCAAACAAGACTTGATGAGGTAATTATATACAACATTACTGGTAGATGTCCATACAAGACTTGATGGGGTAATTATATACAACATCACTGGTGGATGTCCATACAAGACTTGATGAGGTAATTATATACAACATCACTGGTGGATGTCCATACAAGACTTGATGAGCTGGTAATTATATACAGCACTACTGGTAGATGTTCATACAAGACTTGATGAGGTAATTATATACAACATTACTGGAAGATGTCCATACAAGACTTGATGTGGTAATTTTATTCAACATTACTGGTAGATGTCCATACACGACTTGATGAGGTAATTATATACAACATTACTGGTAGATGTCCATACAAGACTTGATGAGGTAATTATATACAACATTACTGGTAGATGTCCATACAAGACTTGATGAGGTAATTATATACAACATTACTGGAAGATGTCCATACAAGACTTAAAGAGGTAATTATATACAACATTACTGGCAGATGTCCATACAAGACTTAATGAGGTAATTATATACAACGTAACTTGCTGTATGAAATGGATTTCAAGAATTAACAATCTACAGCATTCTCCTGTAAGATCAAATGTTAAACTATTTTCCTTGGTGGCAGTCATCTTGAATGAGATGCTATACTGCCAAACATATGTATAAATAGTAGTTTTTTTTTATTACCTGAACTCTTTTGCAATTCAAACTTAACCTATATCGCAAATAGTTTCAGCAATATAACTCAAAACATTAAAGAATATGAAAATTTTATGGAATAACCTGTATGGCTGACCTGGACCATGGCTGGCATAGAGAGAGAGATGAATGGCATTTCCAAAAGGGTCCAGAGTTTAAACTATTTTCCCTGCTGAGGCCACCTTGGAGAAGATTTTGAAATGACTTTTTCCCATACAGTCCAATATTAAAACTATGTTCTACGCTGGCGGCCATCTTGGATGAGGCATGGACCGGTCAGATATCTTTTTTGGAAGGAACTATGTTGACTTGGATTGGTTCTTATTGGACTGGTAGTTTCTGAGAAGGAGATCTTTGAATGTTTTTTCCCATAGGATCCAATGTTAAAACTATGTTCCCTGCTGGCGGCCATCTTAGATGAGGTACGACCCTGTCGGATACCTTATTGAGAGGGACCATCCAAGGACCATTGTGACTATGTTTGGTTCTAATTGGACTGACTAGTAGTTTCTGAGAAAATCTTTAAATGCGTTTTCCATAGAGTCCAATGTTAAAACTATGTTCCCCACTGGCGGCCATCTTGGATGAGGTACGGACCTCCAGATACAGTTTTTAAAGGTAACCACCCAAGGACTATTGTGACCAAATTTGGTTTCAATTAGCCCAGTGGTTTAAGAGGAGATCTACGGACTACGGACTGACAGAAGGATGACGGATGCAAAGTGACGGCAAAAGCTCACCCTGGCATACCCAGGTGAACTAAAAAGGGAAGTAACTACCGGTACTATATGTTTCATCAGATTTTTCTTCAATATTGCAGCATATGTAGATCTAGACATATTATATATTTTTATAATTTTAACTTAACATCTTTCTCCAATCCCTTTTAATGTACAAGACAAATATAAAATAAACTGTTGACACAGAACATGTCTTGCCTTTTACAATCTGCAAATGTATCCTCAGCAGCAGTCATTATACCAAATGTAGGTCTTAATTTGTGGGCACTACCTCCTTGCTAAAATCTTCATATGGATGTTCATGCATGATAGAGGGGTCAAGGCAACCATCCGAATGTGTATAATCCTCAGGATGCAACTGCATGTCAAATATCGAGTGTCAGTGGTGCATGACTGCAGGGTCATAGACATAAAACCCCACTGAAACTGATCTCAATCATGATAATGCAACTACATACCAAAGATCAATGGGGCTACTATGAGTGGTTGATGCTAAACAGACACAAGAAAAAAATTTGAACATTGATAAACAGCGCAAAATTTCAAAGTCAGTGGAGCATGACTGCGAAGGGCATAGACATAAAACGCCACTGAAACTAATCTGTACTGATGCTAATGCAACTGCATACCAAATATCAATGCGCAACTACGAGTGATTAATGCTAAAGGGACGCAAGAAAAAACTTACACATTTGAAAAAAACAATTCAAAATTTCAAAGTCAGTGGAGCATGACTGCCAGGGCATAGACATAAAACGCCTACTTCAAGACAAATCCAAAAGGCCAAATGTACCACTTTTTTATACGGCCGCAAGAATTTTATGGTTGTATTATTGTATGGTGCAGTCCAAGCCGGCATATATGTCTGCAGACAGCATTACTCTAGTTCTAGTGGACGGATTATTATCAAATTTTAGTATGATGCTTCTAGGCACAGATGGAAACCCATGTCTTATGATTTTGGATTTCTGGCCCTACCTGTTCCAGGAAAAGGGGCCAAAAAGGTGTTAATTGTGATGTTTTCACATATTTGATTACAGAATCTTTATTATTTATCAAATTCTGATGGGGTTTCCTTCAGTGTGCTCCTTAAGAAATTTCCAATCTGTAATATGCCAACAGATTTCATGTTGCATTTACTGTTCATGAGATAAAAAAAACAAAGATACCAAAGTTGCATTATTAACAGTAAATTTTGCTATGCTGTACACATATGTCAAGGAGTAAATCCCCCCAAAAGAGATAAATTTCAAAACAAAACAAAAATTATTTTTAGTAAGATTTTGTTGCAAATTTTTGCCATGGATTTTGTATGAACAAGAGCTGTCGACAAATGGCAGCTAAATATACCCCCCGT
The DNA here is from genome assembly GCA_002080025.1 of Modiolus philippinarum. Classification (NCBI taxonomy): domain Eukaryota; kingdom Metazoa; phylum Mollusca; class Bivalvia; order Mytilida; family Modiolidae; genus Modiolus; species Modiolus philippinarum. Next base: position 85,198 of record MJUU01024186.1, read on the forward strand.
TCATTGAACCCTGAATCGATATGGAAAGTGCAAATTTACGTTGGTGTGGACACAATACAGGTGTGGACACAGTACAAGTGTGGACACAATACAACTATGGACACAATGATATAGTCTTCAAGATAGAACTTTCCACAAGGGTTCCAATGAAAATACTCTGTCAAAATCAGGCAAATATAAAATTCACCCTTTTTAAGCCCATTTGACATTTTTCACAAAAATCATAAGCATTAGCAAAATTTCATTACAACACTTTTAAAACAACTTTTCAAGAGGATTACAATGAAACAAGACCAATTACATGTCTGGACCTGCATCACAATAACTCATGTTCAACTAAGTGGTTTTTTTTTTACCTAACAGAATATCATCTATAGGTTTACCATTTCAAACAAGCATTACCAAAATTCTTCAATTGCAAGTTTTAATTGACATTATATTAAGTTCAACCTAGTCCTACAATATAGAACCTCGCGCTGTTTCTTTTTCATATATACTGACTTTTACATGCAGCGCGAGGTCCTATCGTATGTGTCCAAAAACCCGTAGCAAATGGTTTTTCACGAAACATGGTCATATAGTTTGTTCTCTGGTTTAGAATTATACTCCCAAAAATGAATTTATGTGTTTTACCGTTTACTGTAGTACCAAATNTGACATTTTTCACAAAAATCATAAGCATTAGCAAAATTTCATTACAGCACTTTTAAAACAACTTTTGAAGAGGATTACAATGAAACAAGACCAATTACATGTCTGGACCTGCGTCACCGTAACTCATGTTCAACTAAGTGTTTTTTTTTTTACCTAACAGAATATCATCTATAGGTTTACCATTTCAAACAAGTATTACCAAAACATTCTTCAATTGTAAGTTTTAATTGACATTATATTAAGTTCAACCCTATTACTGTAAAACAGAAGACAAAATACAAAGTCGAACACAGCATAAAATGAAAATACCGGTAGTCCATATCACTTCAGCAAAGGTGAAAACCATACCTGAGTTTCAAATAAATACATACTTTGAATCTTTATGAGAAAATATGTGAAAGCAATGCAAAAATTCAAGAATAGCTGCCCATGATCAGTGTGATCAAAACTCTGCAATATCTCTGGACAAAAAATGAGTACCATGTTGATATAATGTGATAAAATATAGTACAAGTTCAATAATAGATAAATTTGACATTTTAAAAAAAAAAATAAAACTGGCCTAGGGGGTTCACACATATCATTAATGTGTTAAAACAACAGTGCAAACTATAGGGGTATTTAGTCAGTGATGTGATTGTTTCAGATTACACAAACCAGGCACTGTTATGTTAAAATTTGATGAAAAAATGACTAAGTTCAACAATGGATAAATTCTACAATTTTTATAAAAATCTTACCCAAAGGAGAGGTGCACATCTTCAATGTGTCCAGCACAACTGTGCAAAGTTTCAAAAGCATCAGGTATAAGGTGTCAGAGTTTCAGATTACACAAACTCAGTACCATAATGTTAAAAATTTGCAGAAAAAAAGGACTAAGTTCAACAATGGATAAATTCGACAATATTTTTCCAAATCCCACCAAAGGGGAAGGTACACATCTTCAATGTGTCCAGTACAACTGTGCAAAGTTTCAAAAGCATCAGGTATAAGGTGTCTGAGTTTCAGATTACACAAACTAAGTACCGTAATGTTAAAATTTGATGAAAAAATGACTAAGTTCAACAATAGATAAATTTGACAATTTTCATCCATATCTCACCAAATGGGGAGGTGCACATCTTCAATGTGTCCAATACAACTGTGCAAAGTTTCAAAAGCATCAGGTATAAGGCGTCAGATTTTCAGATTACACAAACTCAGTACTGTACTGTAAAAATTTGATGAAAAAATGACTAAAAAATGACTAAGTTCAACAATGGATAAACTGTACAATTTTTCTCCAAATCTCACCAAAAAGGAAGGTGCACATCTTCATAGGGAATCAACGTAAAGTCAAATTTGAATTATCTCCCCTTCCTGGTTTCGGACAATAATCATATTCCTTCATGCACATTTCCATATAGTGTCCTTCCTTTGTGCAAAGTTTCATCAAAATCCTTCGGGTGGTTTAAGAGGAGTTGCGCTTACAAGAAGTGTGGACAGACGGACAGTCAGGGTGATTCCTATATACCCCCAAACTTTGTTTGCAGGGGGTATAAATATTATATATACGCTGCACTTTCAAATTTTCGTTTCCTCTCCAAGCTATAAGAGGCAAAACAGGGCCAAAATTGCAAACATGCAGAATAAGTAAAATTTTTATTTTTCATTAGATTTCAATATGGGATTTCTTTCTGTGGATTCCTCTCGCTGTAAGTTTTCAGAGACATATTGGTGAATTTGGTGTAGCTCTAACGGTTTCCAAGCTAAAAGGGGTCCAAGGAGCCAAATTACAATTTTTCAAAGTATGTGAAATCTGTATTTTTTCATTGAATTTCACTAAGATTTTATTCTTTGAAATCCTCTTATAGTCAATATATCATCACCTTGGTTATATTTCAATTCCTATATACCTTAATCAATTTTAAAAATTGCTACCATCTGTTTCTGAAACAGATGAAAGCAATTTTCCAAATTGGTTAAGCAATTGCTGAACCAATCTTACAGTTTTACAACTCCGTAGTTGCTATCAAACTGTAAAATTGGTTCAACAATTTGAAAAGTTGATACTCACCTCTGGATATCTTCTTAAACTTTATTGTGGATGTTCTAAAGAAAACTGCCTTTGTAATGAAAAAATTTTTTCTTAGGATGGGGAAATTCTTGATTTTACTTTTGGAAATATTTCTAAAGTAAGTGAGAACCAAGCTGTCAGTCTAAAAAGAACAATCCAAGGACAATGGCAACGTCGGAAAAACAAAGAAACAAAGTCATAACATGAGCACGGCACAGAAAAGAAAATGAAGACACGCACATATACAAAAATGAACAACACGGACCCAATAAAAACCATGGGTGAGATCAGGTGCACCGGTAGAGTAAGCATCTCCTGCTTCTTATAAGACACCCGCCGTGTTGAACATGTCAACTCCGGTAGTAAAGTCAAATCCGGTAGAGGAAAAACAAACTTCACTGGCAAAGAGAAAGATCTGTTGTCATCTGGGAAACAGATATCTCATAGCGGTCCACAAGATCGTGATGTCGACCGTAAAACTTCTGTAGTGATGACCTCAAGTTATGGGCAACATACCCTTGCTTAAGTAGCCTATTTATAAGCAACCGAGCTCTAGCCAGGTAGTCACTGTATCGACCACAGGCCCTTGATTAGCGAATGAGTTGAGAGATGTAAACTCCATATGCTCCGTTACTCCGTAACTCTAAATCCTTTTTTATTATCTTTAATACAAAATCAAATTTAATCTTATAATGCTATTTCTGGCAGATTTTAATATGTTTGTTTCTGAATTTTTATTATGAAGATCATTTTTGGGAGGAAAACGTGAAAGTATTAATTTATTTAGAGGAAATAATTATACACAAATGTATCACATTTAAGATCTCCCTTGTTATTTTTTTCATTTTTTCCATTTTTACAGAGAAATAATGAAAATGAATAACCATAATATTTTAAAATATACCAAAGATCAAAAAAAATTATTGGAAATTAGAAATTATACTTTTAAACTAACAATTAAGCATTTTTAACCTTCTGTTTGCAGTTCTTGAAATATAAATTGCCCAATGTAATAAACTATTTATATTACTGCAAATAACTCAAGCTCTACTCGCACACTAAGCATTAAGACAGAAGATTTCCTGAGGTAAGAATCTTCTATTCATATTGTTGAATGAACTTTACAGTTTGATAGCAACTCTGGTGTTGTAAAACTGTCAGATTGGTACAGCAATTGTTTAACCAATTTGGAAAATTGCTTTCATCTGTCTCGGAAACAGATGGTAGCAATTTTTAAAATTGATTAAGGAATAGGAATTGAAATATAACCAAGGTGATGATGTATCGACTGTAAGTAGTATGGTTTTGGGTTTTAAGGGATTAACTTGGGCCAAAATTGCAGTTGCTCAAATAACCAGTAATTTTATTTTTTATCTCATTTTTTCCCTTGGACTAATCTCTTGGTGTAAGCTTTTAGTAGGTAATCAATAGATTTTGCTTTTCGCCCACTATTTCGGATCAATAAGAGATCAAAATGGCTAAGTTTTTATTTTCCCTAGTTTGTGTCCAGGTACTTAATATGCCAAGGTCATTATTGTGTCAATCAAATTACTGTGTCCACATTTTATGGTGATAGGTACTTAAATCAATGCCCCTATCGGTGAACGTTATAAAGTTTTATAAAGTTTTGATTAGCATTTTATTTTTTTTAAAGCTTAGTTGGTTTTCTTTTTCTTTTTGTGATGTAATAATATATTTTCATTTCATCCCTTTAAAGTGAATATCACTTAATATTTTTACGCATATTTTTTTTTTAATTTTAATTAGTTACTGTAATTATTATTTTTACTTTTGTCATTCCTTAATTTTTATACATGTATATCATTTCATTGCTTGATTTTGGGTGGATATTGTAAAGCACCTTAGAGTGGTTTTATTATTATATGAGGCGCTATATAAATACTGTTTATTATTTATTATTATTATTATAACTTTGCCTTAGATTGAACGTAAAAATAATTTATATTTTCCCTTTAAATTATCATTGCTTCAAACTTTCTGAAAAAATGGTATGTTGTCACAAAAGAAATTTCTGTTTTATTGATATAATTTTTTCATATGGTCACCGAATTCCTTTTCAAGAAATATATATGACTGAATAGTGGTTCATCATTCAAATCACTCCTGAAATTGTAACTTTTATCAATGATGGCCGGTTTTATCAAGAGAAATCATTTTTTGGTTAGCATTTCAACAGTCAATAGCTCGAAAAATTAATACCTAGCAAAATAAAACAACTACACAGAAGATAAATTGATAATGTACTCTTGTCCTCAATCTGCCTTATTAAACAGTTGTATACACTGCAAAAAAACCCTTTGGAAATAAGCCTTTGAGTTTTCATTAGGACGATCCCTGGCTGATAAACCTTAAAACATGTACCATATCATGTTGACTAACAGTTTACTTTTACTCAATACATGCTTTTAACATGTTGTACATATTTTGATATTATCCAAAACAATTGCAATCATATAAAACAAAACCCATTGAAATCGGATGAAAAAAAGTATATTTCATTAGTTATTTTATTTTTATTTTCTTTTTTTTTGGCCATTTGTGACATACATTAATTTTTATGATTTGAAAATGCAATAAGCATAGCTGGGAAGATGACACAAAATTTTGATTTTTACAGATTGAAGCTTCAATTCAAGGAAACCATGATTTACTCCAGGGTCATACAACTTTACTCCAGTTAAACAACAACTTACTCCAGGGAAATACAGAATTACTCCAAGGCCATACAACTTTACTCCATGGAAATAATGCATTACTCCAAAGAAACAACTCCTTAACCCAAGGAAACCATGATTTACTCCAAGGACATACCAATTTACTCCAAGGGCATACAACTTTACTTCATACAATGAACACAAATATGCAGGTACTTTTCCTGAATACTAAGAAAACATTATACCCAACATTTTTTTTTCTCATCTTCAAGGGTGACAACTAAAGACCCACTTACATCTCGGAACCAACTCTGAATCAAAGACAGCATGACCTAATTTACATTGTCTATAACTTACATTACAAGTTTGAACACAGTATAGATTGTTATTATGTTATTCATTGGAAAAAGGTTAGAATGTTCGGATCAAGTTAAAAATTAGACCTAAATAGTCCAATTGAAATTTTGGCGGTAGTTGTCTGTGTAATTTGGTTCATGGAAAACCAAATAAGTTTAAATCTAAATACAAACCTGAAATCTGCTAAGGACAGAGCTTTCTTGAGGTTCATAATCCTAAGATTTGTACAAAACTTTCTTTAACTTTCATAATACTACTGTAGTATTTGTTTCCATGCAGATTATAAACCAGAGGCTCCCAGGAGCCTGTATCGCTCACATGGCTTTCAGTTGCCACAATCAAGGACATTGTAAGTTATACAGTTGATCTTCAATTTCTCAAACTTTTGTAAATCAAACACCTCCAATATCTTGAACTGTTTTTAGAGTCTGATGATGTTTTACTATATTTCTTTGTTGGGCTTTTTTGACAAAAAACGTTCTTGCTAAGTACCACTTTCGACACCAGTTTTGAAGTCGAGAGGTCATTTTGTGAATGGCAGTCAACAAACAATTTTCAACATCGGTTTCGAAGTCGCAACATCAATATCTACTTGGAAATCAAATTTCATTGAAATCGGACAATGTTGAATTTCCCCGCCTGTTTTGCCTGCCATTTTTAAAATGGCGGTCAACGGACAATTTTCAACACCGGTTTTGAAGTTGCAACTTCAATATCTATTTGGAAACCAAATGTCATTGAAATCGGACAATGTTGAATTTTTCCGCCTTTTTGGCGTCCATTTTGAAAATGGCTGTCAACGAACAATTTTCGACACCAGTTTTGAAGTCGCAACATCTTTATTTGTTTGGAAACCAAATGTCATTGAAATCGGACAATGTTGAATTTTCCCGGCCTTTTTGGCGGCCATTTTGAAAATGGCGGTCAACAAACAATTTTCAACACCAGATTTGAAGTTGCAACATCAATATCTACTTAGAAACCAAATGTCATTGAAATCGGACAATGTTGAATTTTCCCGCCTTTTTTGGCGGCCATTTT